>JAIUND010001166.1:0-41060 GCA_034699125.1 Gisinianus flammeolus
TCCTTTCGTCCACTCTAACTGCTGGACAATAATGCAGTTACTTTTAGCGTGTCAAGTGCATGGTGCAATGTGTGGCCAGCTCTGGATTTCCTTGGAAGCGGGATTTGTAGCGGGAATCTCTCGTGAGACAGGACGCAGGTTTTCTTTAGATTTTAGAAAGAACTTTAAACTTTCTTTTTAATAAAAATAAAGTTTCAACTCGTTTCAACTCAGTTTGAAGTTTATTATTGTTATGTAATACAAAGTGGCCTTATAAATTATAACTTATAGTATATATAGGTAAGTAAATAAGTACGTCGAATTTAACCAAGCTTAAATCCGGGTTACATTAATTTAGTATACTTGTACGGACGCTCTACTGACATGTCGAATCCTGAAGAATTGGCCGAGGAAGGGTACGGTGACTTTCACAAAATTGTTCTTCAAGGGGTTATGGCGTCTGGATTTTTGGATTTAAAGGGCGTGAAGGGACTTTTCAATG
Source organism: Gisinianus flammeolus (assembly GCA_034699125.1). Classification (NCBI taxonomy): domain Eukaryota; kingdom Metazoa; phylum Arthropoda; class Collembola; order Symphypleona; family Katiannidae; genus Gisinianus; species Gisinianus flammeolus. The sequence continues at coordinate 482 of JAIUND010001166.1, forward strand.
CAGCATGTGATTACCTAAGATGTAAGGTATATAGTTATACTTACATATTAATATTATTTCAAATCCTTTATGAATTTGTATTTTAAATTTTAATCAATCATATGTATAAATATGACTGGACTTTGTCTGTCCAACTTGTGATGGAAAAATTGTTGGTTGTGTTTGTAGGTACACAAGAAGAAAGAGTTTATAAGACTTCCATGGTCTACGTACAGAAAATTGTACGAGGGATCAATGAACAGATTAAACCACTGAGCATGGCTATTAAAAGTGCATCGTGTGAGCTGTCGGGGAAGAAATATTTTATCTTTATGCTAACTGTGGAAAAGTCTGTTGTAAAGTAAGCCCAAACAAATATCACAATATCATAACCCATCGAGTATATAACTGTTAATATATACTCTAAGTCATAATCAAACACCTTCTTGTGCTAGTTGTACGAATGCATTTAAGCTTTCTGAGTAAGCTGAATGTTATTTTGAAATGATTTTGAAATGAGTATAAAATATTTTCATTTGTAAATGGTTATTATAGGCAGCAGCTGATGTTTTCCAAAGTTGAAATTGACATGTTTCTGAAATGCTTGGATGGTATGCTAAGAAAACACTCAAATTACTCTTTACCTTTTTATGAATGCATCAATGTTTTACGGGACCTCGATCCACGCTCCTCACTTACGGTTGCAGAAGATTTCATCCATAAAATGATTGATCTTCAATACTTTACAAAGTATATGATTTCAGTAAGTTTTTTTTTAAATGATTGTACTCTCCACATTCAAAATTTATTTTGGCGTCTACTGCCCAGTTCGAGTTCGAGAAATTGACTATTATTCATAATTTTGTATATTATTTTTCATGTACAAGGAAACTGAATTTGATGTTACTTTGGGGGTGAGAGGCATTCGGGAATTTGAACCGCTCCTAGCTGATTTGTATCAAGACGTTGTCAAGAATTGTAGTTTGTGCAAGATGATGTTACTTCATGTAAGGGCTTGATTAATATTATTGAAAATTCCAAAATTTCAAGTTAAATTGTAGTCGCATTGTCATTAATTGTACTGTTTTTCTATGATGTAGGGTTATAGATGTCCAAATTGCAAAATACTTTGTCATAAACCTTGCTATATTAAGTATACTGCCGTTTGTAAAACATGCAAAAATTGCAAATGTGCTTGGGATGAGGAACAAAACATGATTAAAAGATCTCGAGATACTGATGAAACATCTTTAGAAGAACAAGAGGAGCAACCCATTTCCCAAATGCCACAAAGGAGAGAGAGTTCTCCACAACCTGGCCCATCAGGAGTCTCTAATTATACCCAAAGGTCAGTGGTTATAAATAATTTGGTGGAAAGGAGTCCAGAGATTTCACCCAAATACCGCACAACTCGCCAAACACGATCGTCTCATTAAAATAACTGCAGTCCTGTCTTTTATATTTGACTTACGTAAGAAAACAACGTGGAAACAATTTAGCAAGTTCATTTAATTTAATTTCTTCATTGCGTTTTATCATTTTCAAAATGACATTTTAATGAAATTATTTTGAAACATAAATAGAAAATAGGTTTTTTTACTAGTTAAATTTTGAATACGATAACATTCATTTTACCGTAACCGACCTATTTAAAATATCCAAGAGTCATATAGAAAACAAGAACAGTGTTGGAGGGGCAATGGAAATTTTGGGCATTCTGACGCCCATCAAAATTTCCTTGTTTACATCATAACAAATGAGATAAAAGTATCGTTTACCTAAAAGATATGTCAAAAATGTTGGTTCAACTTGCATCATTCAACAATGTTTACTTTCTCCTTGACATATTCTCCTTGTTTTCAAAAGGGGAACGGCCCTGAATGTGGAGTTTTTATTTGTTGATTCAGATAGGGTACATGAAAGTACAATATATTAACATTTATGTATATATGCATGTATGTTTGTAATTTGGTTCGGAATGTTAGGTTTCCATTTTTACTTTTAATTAGAACATTTGTTCTATATCCTTGTACAAGTTTTCAAAATTTAAGAATGCGTAAGGAATCCTTACTTATACACAGGATGTACCTGAACGCGTGAAAGACTTTTTGTTTTTATATATTTTATAGAAATACAGGTTTATGTTTTTTTACAAATAAAACGTAACTACTCATTTCAATCTTATGCATTCGTAGAAAAAAGCTGATTTTTTTCATCAATTTTGCATTTACATATTTTACATTACAAATTATTTTAAATAAGTAACATAAAAAGATAAAAAGTACACATTCGATGTCTATACTCGTCTTGTGAGTTGTGCTGTCCACTGGCCCATGTTCATATTAAATTATATATACTGCAGCACTTTAAATATAGTATACATACGCACATGTCTTGGGTAAATGCATATGACAATGTTGCCAGTACAGATGTAATCAGTTACATCGCATCGGCTTGGTTTTGAAAACCAGGTTTTCATTTAATTTACAAACTTAAAAAATTCCTATACACAAGTTTTTTTCTCAACTGCATTCGTTGTCAATATTGTAATGTAAATTGTAATGTATGCACAGCATATTATGCATGAATATATTTTCTAAACAGTCCATGCTCGTCTTCTTCATTTACTCATAGCCCTGGCCAGTGGCCAGTATAGCGTGTGTGGTCAAGGAAAGATTAGTCGATGGACTTGGAGCTTAAATTGCTTATGTATCTTGTCTTATAAGTAAATAGCTATAGCGATAATAAAAGTGAAGTAAGTAAGTCTGTCTGTGGATCTACCTTCACCAAGCATCAAATCCCAAGACCCAAACGTCACCTTGGATTTTGGATTTCATAACATTTCATCTCTGTAGTGTGTAGTGGAAACGTAGGATAATTTTCCACGCTCATCTTCAGCCATATAGTTAAGATTTTAAGATTCAAGTCTGACATTCTCTACTTAAGTCTGAAGAGGACGCCGTGAAATATCCACAGAATCCCAACCTCACCAAAGATTTTCCGGTAAATTATTCACATATACATACATTTTTTACATTATTTCAGCCTTCTTCAATTGTATGTGTTTTGTTTTTTTAAAAAATTACTTTTTGATTCAATTGAAATACCGTGGCGGGACAATAAGCTTCTCGCACTCGCACATTTCTTATTTTTCACATATAGGATAAATTAAGTACACTTCTATACTTATAGAATAATTTGAAAAAATGTAGAATGTAGAATGATTCTGTTTTTGTGAGTCTTTATATATTTCGTAATTGTATATTGACTTTTAATAGCGTGATTACAATTGTCATTCCATAGTATATTTTTCAATTCGGTTTCATCTTTTGGATTTTGGTATATTCCACAGGTGTATAATAAGTAATAAAATGAATCGGTGGTCATCATCGGTTTTGGCGATTTGCCTCGTCCTGGTGGTTCTAAACTTGGCTGGTGATTGTGAAGGGAAGAATACGTATAAAAATTACGACACTATTCAAAAAGTCAGCAAATATTTCAAGCCGCCACCTCATATCCATGGAAAATTTGCTTATGTGACATGGACAAAGGAAAAGGGATATGACATTAAGGTTAGCAAGTATATTATGATGAATGCGTACTTACTATACTTATTGTAGTTTTAGACCAATTATTTATTTACATTCATATGTAAGTATATTGAGGTAATGAAAAAACAAAACTTCATGCATATAAAGATATTTGCTGCGGGGTATGCATCGGATGGACCGAATGGCCTTGACTGGGTTGCAAAGGGTCGCTACCAAAACATGGTCAACAAAACTGGGTAAGCATGTCGTGAGCTTTTAAAAAAAGATTTTACCCCTTAATTTGACAACGTAAGTATGTACATCATTTTGTTAAAACTTGTTCAAACAATATGGAAAGAACGTAATTTTGATTTTGTAGATGGGCTTTCTTGGAAGTCGAAACAAAGCCCACGTGGCCTGATGAGATGCAAATGTATGCAGCTGGCATGGCTGAAGGATATTTAACTCGTGATCTTATCTTTTACTTTTGGCAAAACATAGTTGAGGTATGTGTCAAACATAAGTACTTATTCAACCAGTAGTGCCGGCTGTACCCTGTATTACTCATATATTCAATGAATATTATTCATATTCAAAGCTGACCTCTGTTCAATATTTTACAGAATTACTGTGATGGTAAAGACACTCTGTGCAAATTCATAAATAAGTTTACAACACAAAACAAGGAATGGGTTGAAAAGAGCATTTCACAATTAAAAGACTCTTCACCCTATTGGCATCATGTTCATCTTATGTACCAGCAAATTGAAGGACTCACTTTCGGCTTCAAAAAAGCCTCAAAGGGAACTAATATGGAAATCGCTGATTCTGACTTTTTAATGATGTAAAATAAGAACGTTTCTTTAAATACTCCCGTTAACTTTACTCTCCTACTTAATATTATTAAGTTAATAATAAAAAATTATTTATTGATTGCATTTTATTAATGAACAAGTTAATAATTATTCACTCTGTTTCAATATTGTTTCAATTTAGTAATATCCTGGGAGATTTGTCTGATTTGGAAAGTGCTTTGGATCCTAGTCCTAAGAAAAAGCCAGCAGATATGATGAAGGACGGTCATTGTTCAGCTCTCATCAAATTGATTGAGAACCGAGATATTTATGCATCTCATGTCACATGGTGGAGGTATGACTCTATATTCGTGATTTTATAACAAAAAAGCATAAATATAAGCTGCTCGTGCACTTTTCGCGATATGAAATTTCATTGAAACTTTCTAGACTTTAGAGAAAACACTTGTTCATTTGTTTACTTTTGAATCTATACCTATAAAGGTACACTTCCATGTTGCGAATCATTAAGCGCTACGAATTTCCTCTCAAAACATCATCTGGCACAGACGCCAGTACAATTCCAGGATCGAGTATTTCCATGAGTTCTTATCCAGGAATGATTTGGTCTATGGATGATTTCTATACAATAAACTCTGGCTTGTTGGTCTCGGAAACGAGTCTTTCAAATTTCAATAATGATTTATGGCAAAAGATTACACCACAGAATACAGTAAGTACCCAAGCATAAAATGACGTAATAATTATGAATTAATATGTAATACTGAAATAATTAAAGATACAAAATTCTGCATTTGGGTGAATATAGGATATGGGAAAGGTATTGTAATAATAATAATGCAATATTTTTACCCTACAGTTATTCTCAGGCATACGTGCGATGGTTGCCAACAGATTATCCAATGATGGGCGAGAATGGACAAAATTATTTACTCTCTTTAATTCAGGCACGTACAACAATCAGTGGATGGTTTTGAACTACAATGAATATGAGCCAGGAAAGCCATTGAAGGCGGGCGTACTCTGGGTTCTCGAACAACTACCAGGTGCGTATACAACTTTTGAGAAAGTTGTAATTCCTTTTTCTATTGTTCTATTCAGCTTGCTTTCTCTATACTTTCCCCGCATACTTACATTGCAACATACATATATTTATATTTAATTACATTTCAGGCCTAATCGTGTCCAAAGACGTGACTTCCGTTCTCAATGAAACTGGCTATTGGGCTTCCTATAATTCACCTTACTTTGATGATGTTTTCGAATTGAGTGGTTCCAGCAAAATGCAAAACAAGTTTGGGGACTATTATTCTTATGCAAACAGTCCTCGAGCTAAAATTTTTGCAAGAGATCAGTCCAAGGTTCAAGATGTAGACTCCATGATGAGCCTTATGCGTTATAATGACTACCAGAATGACCCATTGTCAAAATGTGATTGTACTCCTCCATACACTGCAATCAATGCAATCTCTGCAAGGTCGGAGCTTAACCCAGAATCAGGAAAATATCCTTTTCCAGCTCTTGGTAAGACATTATATAGAGACAATCTGTACTCATTTATGAATATGACACAATCTGATAAATAATAATTTCGTTGAGAAATTTCCTTATAATTACAAAAACTCATAATAAGTATTGTGTACCATGTTCACAGTTACTTAATTACCTATTCGTTTTTGTTTGTTTGTAGGTTTTCGTCCAATGGGTGCGACAGACATGAAGTTGACGACCTTAGATCTGTTTTTGCTTCAACAATTTGTTGCCATCGCTGGTCCTACATACGACCCACTCCCTCCATTTCAATGGTCAAAAAGTCCTTTAAGCAAATTACCTCATCACGGTATGCCTGATAAATTCGAATTCGAGCCCCTCATTCATCACTGGAAATGGCTGTAGATTATTGGTATGTGATTTCTCTTTAGTTTGCTCTCGTCAGCTCATCTTGCATTGGTTTTTATTATTATATATATACATGTGCTGTGCACTGCTGTGCTATATTATACAAATATTTTGTCATTTTCATTTCTTTTATCCCATATTGAACTTGTGATTAATAATTAAGTTTTTAACCAAATTTTTTTACTTTTCAAAACATGATAGTAATGGTAATTACTATTTTATCTTTCGCCTTGCGATTAAAATAAAAAACATTTGTAAAAGTGTCGGCAAAAATATTTCAAACAATTAATTACTTGATTACAAAAATTCTTCTTCACAAAGTGGATATGTAGTGTTTCGACAAAATTAACGGTTTTCACTCACTTGTCGTTATAGACATGCACTTTTATCAGTTGTCAAAAAGCATTCCCAGGGCATTTTGTAATATTATTCTGTAGATAGCAAAACTGGTTTATAATGTCTTTGTATTTTTTTCATTTTAGTTAGTGAATACCTTTCTGCAACAGCTGTTTTATTTGTCATCTTGTTTCTGCAAGGAAAATATTTGAAATAGTCAAAATGACTATAATCTTTAATCTTGATCATTAACTATTATTAAATAAAGGTTACCAGCTTTATACATTAACACGTTTTCCAGCTCCAATTATTTAGTCGTGAAAACTATAAAACTGGCAAGGAACAACTTTGTGTAGGAATTTCAATGTGTCGTAAAAAGCTTTTGAGTAAGTACAGTTAACTCGAATCAGAAACAAAACTCATCTTGTGTTTCAAGAGTTTTGTCAGTTAGATTTTTAAAGGTTAAAATCACATTTTATTTTTCCATACAACATTTACAGACATACTCATTCATAATGTATATTTGAGGTATATACAAACTTATGTGCATTATTCAATAAAATTAAAACGAGATCGAGTATTCCCAGTTGAACAATTTAAATAATGTGAACAAAATTGCATACCTACAAACAATACCTATATATTTTAAAGAGTCAACAGTAGAAATGACATTTACGGAATTCATTTTGAATTTATTCAAAAACTCAAGCTTTCGGAAGATTCTTCTTCCGACTACCTATATAGTTACAAAACTTTTAACGTGTCCAATTTAAAAAAAAAAAAACTAGAACGTGTCATCTCCTTTAAAATAGTCTTCATAAACATTCTACTTGTCAATCATTGCGACTCGATGCACATATACACAAATATAGGTACTTACCTATATAACATATCTAGTTATTTTATTTTCCTCTCACGAGTCAGTTAGAATGGAAATTCTTCCATTGAAAATATAGAGCTTACAACTGAATTCCACACATAAAAAAATGAATCCTATACATTCTATACTTAACTGTGAGAGAGAACAGAGAATTCATCTCCGTGCATAATATTTAATATATGTATATCACAATTGTTATGTCAAACACACATACCTTACGTATGAAAAATTAACATTATATAATATTTCGGCTGTCCACATCGTAACTTTTAACTCTTACGCAAATTTCAGAACCGAGAGATGTCGATATAACAATGATAACTATCGTATATAACAGGTTGTGTTATTTTGTAAAGTTACTGAAAAAAATTTAAGTTAGATTTCAAAACATGCCATAAGGTTGAACAACACAAGTAATTTAGGTTGAAAATTAAATTAATACAAAGTATAGATGATAATGACATTTTATATCGTAATATTTAATAATGATAATGCTGATGAGAGTGTGCATTGTAAAATTGCTTCATTCGAATGTATCTGGACTTGAAAGCTCCATGATGATGAAACGAACACTCGGATCAGTCAGGGATTAGACATGTCAGTACGGAAGGGGTTCTCTCAGGTGAGCCTGTTTCTTGTATTCAGTTTTTAAGCATTTGCCCCACCAACTTCTTTTGCTGCATGTTGCTTCTGGCTTGAGAACAAAACATTTGGTTTGAACAATGTTGAAAAATAACTTGCCCACAAAATCGGCTGCTCCAGTATTCGTCTGCTTTAGACACGATCGAAATCTAAACTCGTGCAATGTGCATTTAAATTATTTCATTAGTATTGGAATCCAAACAACTTCTGTTTATATAGTAAAAGTGGGAAGAAACAAAGAAAGGTAGAAAAAGAAATAGAAATAGAAAAACGGGGGAATAGTCTCAAAACTTTGTATTTCTCATTACATTTCTCTCGTATGTAGATGAATACGTAAATTTTGTCCTCTTAATAGTCAAATGCACACGAAGGTATACTGTAAACGTTTTGGTATTTGGACGCATTTTAAATTTGTTCCTTTTCTGTTCAATGTAAATTACATAATGTAATTCTGAGACGTAGCCCAACTTGTTGTGATTCAACAAGGAGTTTTTAAATGCAAAGTATCCAAAGTCCATTTATCAGTTCTTCACCAAATCGTGATTCAGTTATGCACTGGGTCAATGTATAATGTGTATAATTAAAACAGAATTGTTTGTCATACTTTGAGAATCTTAGAACTCCCAGAAAAATGTTCAAACAAAACCTGTACTTATCATTAGATTAGTTGACTTGTTCCTGCTGCGTACACGATATTACTATATGTAAAAATCTACTCGGTTTCTCATCGACATTATCCAGAACTTGAGCGATCACAATGAACAATAAATAAAGGAGTTTTTTTTGAATAGTTAGATAATTGTGACGACTACGCCCCTTAATATTCTTTATTATTCTTCAACCCATAACCCTATATTTTATAGGTACATCGCAGATTCTATTCTTAGGTAATTCTTCTTTATCCATTTAGCATGAAACGAATGAAACAAAGTTTAGATTGGCTTCTGAATTTTTGCATCACTATTCAAGAGATTTACTGCCACTGACCATAATCACATTTTGAATATTATTAAATATGAAGAATTGCTCCAAAATGCTCAATGAAATTCCAGGGAAATTCTCAAACTATTCTCAAAGTAAGAACAAATAAATGGGGGTTTCCTTTGAACCAGGTACATGCTTTGCATGTGTATATTGTGTATTGAAAGTCTAACGAAGCTGTGCGTTTGTTGGAGATTACTGAGATTAGTCTCCATCCGCATCCGCATCGTGGGTCCTTGTTAATTTGAAATCGGTGAAGAATCAGTGGGACGAGGACGACGGAGAGATGTAAACTCAGCAAGGGGCACCTCCACAACACCACACCACTTAACATACCTTTGCCTGCCTCTGCCTCTTCCTTTCAAACAAAGAGTCTCTCACTCAACCTCTATATGAAATATTTTTTCATGTATGTATACGATACATTTCGAATGCATGGGATTTGTATAGTGTTAGTGTTAGTGTATTGGGATGATGTGAGATTCGGATGAATAGCAATGCAGGAAAAAGTTAACCTTAACTTGTTGTAAGAATGAGTCGAGTTCCATTGAAGGCAATAATTGAATCTCGACAAGTCTCTCAAAGAAACAAGTTACATGAAGGCAGAACAGAAAGGTTGGGGAAGATGATCACCCAACTTCCTTCACCATGGCCACAATTAACGAGCTCATTGTTCTCGTCCACGAGGGAGAGTAAGAGTAAAGGGGAATAAAGAAAATTGACGGAACATATCGAGTAGAGCGAGGAAAAAGAAAGAGAGTAACTTCCCCATCATCTACATATTGGTGAAGTTCGTTCGTTCGTTCGTTTCCCGTTCGTTCGTTCGTTCGTGGGAGGAGAGAAAAGAAGGAGATGGGGAATGATGTGATGTTTCATCCTGTGGGTTTACTCACAAAGGGGAAGAAGAAAGACAAATGAAAAAATTAGCTGCAGTCAAAGCTGATTCCCTAAAAGTCACTCAACTGTTTATTATCGATTTCATTGTGAAATACTCTGAATGACTGAACTCAATTCAACTGAACTGAACGGGACGATTACGGATCGAATTTGTACTTTTGTATGTGTATTGACTGCAGCCAGGAGAGAGAGAGAGAGAGGACAGAGAAAAACAGGGACCCATGTGCTTCCTTCACTTTCTTCTCTCTTCTCCGTTCTGTACAAACGTAAATACTTATGGGTTTATTAGTATCTCCATGTTGGTTGGAGACGGACGGGGGTACGACTACGATGATACGATATGTTGAGTAGGATATGTCCACCGCTGACTCTAACTACTATGTCGATTATGTCTGGGATGTGAAATGTGAAGGGAATCCTATGCGAGCAAACCCAAAGAATCCTACACAATACACACATAAAATCAGTCAAGATCAGTCAAGACGAAAAACCAAATGATCCAACAAGCAGATTCAATAGAGGCTCCACACATGAACAGTTGAACAGTTGAACAGTATACGTAACGTATTATAATATCTGTATATAGTGAGTATTGTAGGTACGATGGAGTCATCATCATGTACATATAAATATTATACATGGGGGAATGGGATAATGTGACCAGTATAAATATCCGTCCATTCCATCCCAATGACTTTTTCACTTATCCATAGTCTGTCGTCTCATGAATCATTATGATCACATGATGAGAGAGAGCGAGCGAGCATTGGGAACTACATCACACACATCGTTTATCGCATCCCCATCATCATCATCATCCAACTTTCACAAGGCTACCACCACTACCACGCAATTTTATGTGAACTTGTTTCCGTGGAACAAGAGATAGAAACTCTCTATACTTCGTCTAACGTCTTCTTCTTCATATCTTCACCGCCGCCTGTAGTCTCTGTCTCTAGGTATGCCAAATTACAGGGGAAAGAAACCAAGTTTCACACATACGTACGACATGTGCAAATGTATAAATTATATATGTAGGAATGTACAATACTACTTTCATCTGCCCGTATGCACGTTGCACAACCTAACGATAAATACTTTCATTAAGAGAAAATCAAAGACAACAAATCCTAGATTTCCTCCTCAAATTTCTCAACTCCCATCGATTCCCATTTTAAATGAATAAAGATACAGCCCTCCGTCGTGGCTTCCTCAATCTCCGTCTTCCCTTTTCCTATTTCCCTACTTCCCTATTTCCATTCGCTTCTGTGTACAATGGTCAATCCAATTCAAATCCCGGACGAATTTTATAATTCTCCACACAAAAAAAAATACAGGTTGAGAAGGAATTCGTGCACACATCATACACATGAACAAATAGATCCCTAACCCTTAACTATAAAGACTATCTATGGACAGTTATATATTGTTAGAATTATACATAATATGTGTATACATATATGTACCTACAATCCCCAACATATTCAAGGAATATGTTAGTCCTATTCCTATGTAGAACAAACAGCGAGGCTCGCTTTCAAGAAAATATCTGTAAATCTCTCTGCATCCTGGTTCCCCATGAAGAAAAACTACGAGCATTTTTAAGGAAAAAAGAACTTAACTTGAGAGAGAATGTTCAAGTTGGAGATTGCGTTGAAAAATCTTGAGGAAGAAAATGGTTCAGTTAGTGCCTTTACTAAAAAAAACGTATACGAAGACGGACGGAGTGGAGAAAAAAAGGGGGAAAAGGTGATAGTCGGAATAATAATTGTCATGCCCTTGCAAATGAATGAGACATCAAGTGATTCAAGTGTGAGGAAATGCATGAAACACAAAGATAACGTCTATTCCGATTCACTTGTGTCTGTCATCGTCATCTTCCTCCCCATCGCACCATTTCCCTCAACTTACACATTTCACTCCTTCTTTACTAAGAATTTAACTTAGTTTTTACAATGAGGATTCCTATCAAGAAGCTTTCAGACTTCAGATTGACAGGGTTTTTTCCATTTCCATAGTCAGTGTAACGTTAATGAAACGTTGGTTGGTTTGCGTTGAAGCTCTCTCTCTTGGAAACGGAACTTCCGAGAGAGAAAGAAAGAGAGACAGTCGGTTGATGGCATAAGAGAGACTCGTCCTCCTATACTTCGCCCTCTCTCTCTCTCTCTCCCTTTCTCTCTTGTCTATATATCTTAGGTAGTTCCAGGAAAAGAAAAGCTCAACTCAGTCGAAAAACTACAATGAAAAAATCACGTTCTTCGTTCGAGTTTCGAGTACTTGAAACGCAAAAAAAACGGCAGGGTTAAATATCGTAAATACTAAATATGATGGAAATTTGGAAGGATGTTGTGGAATTTAACTCTCTGTACACTGAAATATACACGTCAGTTTTGTGGCACTGCAATGTAGCGATATGGCACGTTGATAAGCTTCAAATTGAAATTTGAATACTCCAAAAATCCAATCCGTCATTATTTCTATCATTGGCTCAATGAAGAGACGGACGACAAGTTTTTACTCATAAATCCAATACCACAGAAATTACAATTGAGATTATTTGAGAGGACATGGAAATAAGGCAAAAGAAATGTAGAAACTAGAAATGGGAAAGAAAGCGTATTCTTCAAACGGAGTTGGAGATAATGAAAGGGGGGTGTGGAGAGGGAAGGGGGGTGTGAAAGAAAGTTTTATAAAAATTAGGATGTTTAGATTGTGGATTAGGAAGGTGAAAGAGAGGTGTGATAGTTTTTTGACTACCAAAGTTGTGGGTGGGTGATTAGTGCGTAGTGCGTAGTGGTTACCTCTCATCACAAGCACAATGCATGATTGTGTAGACTCTCCAATTGAAAAGGGAATACTTTTCAGTGAATGCTTCAATATAGAATGGACATCCAATATCGTGGAATCGACAGCATTTGTCAGCGCCCATATTTCCTCCCAGGTCTTTGGCTTCTTTGGCTGAAAAACCAATTCCGCACCATTTGGTTCCTGGGACTCGGAATGCATCGCTCAGTTCTCTCATACTCAGCTCACGCTTGGATCGACTACTCACATCACATCACATAACAAGCACACTTTCAGTTTTTCCTCCTTCATCCAAATAATAATTATGTACGATCATGAACAGAATCTGTTCTCCCTCCCCTTATTTGTTTATTTGTTTGTTAGTAAGATAGTTGGTGAGTGAAACACACTTTCAATCCATTCCAATTGCGCATCATCCCCGTATTTACTTGCAATTATGTATATCATCCTCCAATATTATTTATAGGTACTTAGTCCAATCAATTTAAAAGAAATACGACACACATTTCTATTAATAGTTAAGACTAACATGCAAATTGCAAACACGAAATCAAAAACAAAATAATTTCAGTCATTTCACGCGGACGTTTTGGGCTGCTGCTTTCCTCCATTTTCAAGAAAAGGGAGAAAAAGTACTGCTCTTGCGTTGCGTTGCGTTGCGTTGCGTACTACATACCTACTGCCTACTACCTACTAGTACTTACTCCACTAAAAAATTATTATATCATTTTATTTTCTATACGGATTTCTACTTGACCATCTGATGCCGTATATACGATATGAGACATGAGATCTTCAACTCCAGAGTATACAGCCATACGGATCATCATATAAGCAAATAGACATTCACAACGAATGACAGCTGTGACTATGATGGTCATTTCACATTTCATGATGATGTCAGCTCCTTTTTAAACGAGTAAAACTTTTTATAATACCTGCAAATGAGATTGTCATCGGGTGAATGAGGGACAAGGAAAAAAAAGGTCATTGTCACACGCGCACACACACACAATATGAAGAAAACTCGTCGTCATTTCACAAGCACAGTCGGTTACGAGATTGTGTTCGAAATGGCAAAAATTAGTATAAAACATGATTTCCTATTTAGGTACGTATAAAATATTTATCTGCATGCTCCTACATCATTTATATTTCACCGTTAATTACTGTTTGTAATTGTCATCTAATGTCACCTAATCATGACCTAATCGATCACTTCAATTCAATTCAATCCATTTCAATATCACGGACAACCGATTGAAACAGTATCCGATTGATTTTGAAGGCAGGTATGATGGAATTGTAGGTATATATTATGAGAAATACATCAAATAGTTGTTGAATATAGACTACGGGTCATGTAGAGTGTAGAATATGGGTGGGGAAAGAGAGAGAGAGAGGGGGAAAGAGAGAGCGAGAGAAAGAGAGAGAAAGAGAGAGAAAGAGATGGTGCATAAATTAAATAAAAAATATAAAAAAATCTGAATGGGTGACCTTTCGTCACAAGAGCAATGGCTGAGAGTGTTCATCCGATAGTTGAAAATGCCGTATTGAGTTGTAAGGGCGCTGATCATGATTGGACAGTGGTCATGTTGGCGACAGCATACGTCAGTGCCCGTGTGGGCTCCTACAGACGAACGTCGATGAGCCACTTTATCAAAACCACACCACAGAGTCCCGGGCACAATACCAATGGGAAAAACTTCTCGTCGTACCCTGCAGGCAGTAGGCAAGTAGGCACCCCACCCACCCCAGTCAGTATCAGTTATTCACATTCAAACATTCAAACAAACAGTCGGACTGACTGACGGACGGACGGACAGACGGAAGTCAGAGAACAATCAGAACTCATGACCATTATGTACTTCCATCAATAACTCACTCGATAAGTCTATTCATTCTACAGTACGTACATTTCTCTATCTCATCTCACATTAAACACCAGCACCATACGATAATTACTTTAGTCAATCAACCATCGTCTGCATGGATCATTTATTTCCCCTTCATTTTTCCCAATATGACTACAAACATTTTTTTTTCATTTGATCATAGATTTTAATATGGAAGCAGACAAACGTTTTGTTTAGAATCTAATGCATCAGTATTTGAGTATTTGCATGCATACAAGTATATAGCGTTTGAAAAGTTGTGTCAACAAATGTATTTATTTACAGATGGGAAGGAAGGAAGAAAGGATTGGAAATGGCAAAATAGAAGGAACAAGCTTTGTGGAATCCACATGTACATGCACACGGACGTGGATTCATCCTTAATCTCCGTATGTGTTTGCTGGGACAAATCATGAGAACAAATCCATGGATGAGCGTGAAAGGAAAACAAGGAAGATAATTCCAAAGGTCAATGGAGCTACGGCATAAAAATATAGGAAACAAATCAATGATGACATGACATTCCCATGACAGATGGCGGAGACAAGTGGAGGAGGGGTAAATGGATGGATGGTCGGTCGGATGGAGCTATGACATAAAAACTAAAAGACTAAACGGATCAAATAAAAATGAGGATAAACAGGAATGGAATGGCATTAATAATATGCAATGCCAAAGATTGTCATGTATTTATATCGTTTGTTTCAGGAGGAGAAATTCTTTCGAGAAAAGTGTAGTAAAGGGAGGGAAGTAAAAGAGATGGAGAGAAAAACTTGGACAAAGTCCAAGAAGAAAAGAAGATTCCATATCTAAATGAATGAGAGAGAATAAGACTTTGGGGAATGCGATGGCATGAGATACGTCAAGAATCCAAAATCCAATGAGATGGAATCCAGCATCCAGTTTGTTTCTAGCTTTTTCCCTAGGTTTTACTGGAATTGGTTTTCTTGGCGTCTCGCATCTCATCCACAATCCTCACACACACCAGTACAGTATACAGTAGATATACATAGGCGGAAGATGGTATTAGAAATAGAAACAACGGGAGGGAGGGAAGGAGGAGGGGGGAGGGAGAGGTGGAATCAGGAATCTACGTGAGAATTGCGAATGAATGCCACCTCTACATTTGATTCCCCAAATCTTTTACCACTTTCCTCGCCCTGTCAACCCAACAATAGTTATAGCTTTTATTAGAAATAGTTTTCATTTTTTCCCCTCCTAATCTCCGCTGAACTTTGGCAAGCATCTCTTGACTTTATTGCCTCACGAACAAAGTTAACAAAACGTTAACTCTGTTCGATTTGTTGGCTGCGTCCTTCTGCCTTCTCTGTGCCCATCCAATTTTCATTCTCGATACTTCCTTCTATCCAACTGTAATGAGTATCATGTACATCCGTGAGGAGATAAAAAAACCATATGTATTGTATCTACAGATATCTACTAACTAAACTAATAAGTATTGCTATTACAGACAACCAACCAGCATAACAAACACGCATGTCAACCCAATAAATCTATTCTATGTATAAGTACATTAATATTTATATGAGTATCCAATTTTGAGGATTATCAGTATCCCTTTTATCCCTTTTATCCTGTACCTCCATCCAATCATCCAACATTCATATCCCCATTTACTCATTTTCGTTCAAAATTCAAATAGACTCGTTACTGCTCCATTTTAATTAAGCATGCAAAAAATACAGAGAGAGAGAGAGAGAGCGAGGCGAAAAGTGGAGAATATGTTGACGAATAAGACGGTAGCTACACAATCTGTATTTCGATCGATTCTACAGAAAATAATTTGTCACTTGAGCACTAAATGATCCAATAAATAAAGGTCAGTTTAGTTGACCCGATTTGTCCATCGCGAAGTTGAGGTTAAGCGCAATTACGTATTTCAATTAAAATCTATCCATTCGCTACTTCAACATTCTAATCTTTCCTCATCCGGAATCCTCTTTTATAACTTTTCAGCTTGACGACGATGCGACTGTGCCATATTCATGTAAATGCGAGCTATATCTTAGACAGATTATTTCAATTATTTCTTTCTTCTTCTTCTTGCATGCCTATTAAATGACGATTAAATTGAACTAATAAATCCAGTTTCCACTCTCCATTCATTCGCCATTCTCATCCACTCAATTATCAATACAAAGCTGTCTTTACTCTTCATTAAATATACGGATATATATCAGTAGGTAGGTACATACTCGCTCTCTCCAAGTCTAATAGATTTAATTTATTCCTACCTACTCCGATTCGTATGATATGATATGATATGATATGGTTGGACAATATTTAGCTCTTTGTTGTCTGTACTTTGTACAGCTGATTGAGATGGCAGACACGAAATCCATTCCTACTCCATTTTCCTCCTGTTCCGTCAACCCAACTACATATTTACAACTTGAAATAATAATTTTGCAAAATATTTACTATTTACGAGCTGTCACATGTTCACATGTCCATAATGTCCGTCCAACTAACTCCACTGTGAGCATTCAAGCTCCGAGATATCTCTGATGACAATTTGTATGCTTAAATCTGATACGTCTCGCATCTAAATACTAAATACTAAATACTAAATATACATACACCCGTTTCCATCATCTCGTGATAGTGCACCATTATTTTCATCCCTTCCTTGTCCATCTCCAACACATACCATAAATGGCAGATTGAATAATATGGCTTTTATATCATTCATTTCCAAATAAATTCCTGCTTCGTCTGAATTTTGTAAATGATATACTTAAATACATATAGTTTTTTACGATGAGGAGAAGGAGAATTTAAGGGAAATCACCGCCCGCCGTTGTACGTTAGTTTAAGTATAAAGGAATCCTATTTTTGGAAAAACATGGTAAAGAGTGTGAAAACAGTGAAACTGGACAGGTATAGTCAAATCAAATCAAATAGTCAGTGAAGGAACCTTTTTCACGTCATGTTCAGAACTGCATGGCAATTGACAAGTACCGTAGTACCGTTGGTTATTATTATAGATTATATAAGAGATGGAAAAAGAGAGAAGAGCAGCAGCCACATTGCAGCCACAGCCGGTAAACGCGTGAAAATAATAAGCAACATAAAACTTAACTTAAAAGGATAGATATGTATAAAAAATGCAGATCATGTCTGCAATAATCTAATAACTATTAATTACACGACTACAAGCAAATTAAAAAAGTAAACGTATACAGCATATTCACACTTGTTGTGTTGTGCACTATAATATAGACGAGCTTCAATTTCATACAGCGAGAATATTGTTTAGATTTGTAATACGTCTATGGGGTATAAATACGATATAATATACGGACAGCAATTCAAGTTAGTTGGTGTTATTTACATAAATAAATACTAATTAAATTAAAGTAGATTATGATTATATCAAATGGACTCAATTAGATTCGACGAGTACATTTTCTTGAAAATACTTAATGATAGCGCAACCGAAAACGAATTAATGTAATCAACTCAACATGTAGATTTTCATTTCATATATATATTTGACTAATTATTATCTAATTTGTTTTGTACAAAAAATGGTAAAGGCTGACCTTGAGTTGTTGTTGTTCCCTGTTGTTGCGGCAGTCTGAGTCATCATCATCATCCCATTCTGTCCTCGTCGTTTATTCTCCATATCTTTTCTCAGTCTTCGATGAAGACGGAGGCAACTTTTTTTATGCATCTATAGCAACATTTTGAGTCAGAAAATATGATATTTTAGTAGGTTTCAAATGTCAAATCTCTAGCAAACATATTATAGCGAGTGGAATGAAAACACAAACTGGCTGGGAATTGTACATTAATTGACGGTATGGCAATAGCAAGAGCAATAGCAATACCTTCACATCGAATGCTAATTTTAAGTCATCGTCAATCTCATCATCTTGGAGCATTCGTACTGTGACATTACGTAAATCAATGAGCCTGCAATCACAAATGATGTATATGTACATGTAAAATATAAATACTCACATGTGGCAGAATATGGGATCATGTTGTTAATTGAGAATGTACGATATGTATCTACTTATTTATGCACTCACCCGTGACTTAAATCGATGCTGTCTTTATGTACTGGCTCTTTTACTTCCGGATCAAAATCTTCTAAATCCTCCCAATTCGATTCCAATGGTGTTGATAAATCCAGATTATCGTCCTCATTGGGATTATGTTGTGAAGAAATGGGTGGGAGATTCACACCAACGCGTTCCAATTGTCGTTGAAAGTTTGCTCGAAATTCATTTGCAGAATTCCAGTCGTTTATAATTTCACATTCGATAAGTCTCATCTTCTTCACTCCACTTCTTACATTTACTTTGTAAATTAATGTCATGTAGTCGGGTCCCGCAGCCATTTGACGCAGCATCAATGTCAACCTATAAAGGAATAATCAGATGCTCCCTTTCAATTGACAATTCATTTCAAATTATTCGAAAACGATGATGAACACAAAGTCCGACAGTCATTATAGAAATACACAGCATTTTATTGATTGGTCATATATAATATTTTAACCTTTCCTTCACGCAAAAAAAGCTTATTTGTCGCCAAGGAGCATTGAGTATTGATTTACGTAAACGTTAATGAATTTGCATTATGGAGAATTGCATTGGCCACAGTGTATAAGGTCAGATTTCAGATGCACAAGTCTATAACTTGCCATATTTTAAATGAACGGGTACAAAGTACATGGCATTGGTTTGGTAGCCGTAGCATGAATACCAACCAGATCATCCTATAGAAACTGGAAAGCGGTGGAAATGAAAAAATGAGCGAGCATAATAAAACACACAACTTGATTTTTAAGGGGGAGAAAGCTGTCCCTCGTGTTCTCAAATGAACTCATTCTTCTCTCCATTCTATTCCATTTCATTTCATTGGATTCAATTGGATCGTACGCGGATATAAATGCTGAAATGGCTTTCAATTTCCAGCACGATTATTCAACATCACCATTGTTTATCCTTTCCCATTTATTAACCAAGGGAAAACAAAAACAAACGCTTTTGTACTGGACAGTAGACTCTGCCTGCCTGCCTGCCTTCATCCCCCTCAAACTCAAACTCAATTTCTCAACTTGTGAATGAAAAAATTCCACACAAAATGGGACAAGGAAAAGGATCGATTGAAGGAGGACATTTGGGCACTTTTACCAAAGTATATGCTTGAATATTGTGGCACTATCACATGTTCTTGTCTATTTGATTTGAGGGATTGAAATGTGGACAGACAATTAAATCCTTTTCCGGGGAAACATATCGTATTCGCGTTGAATGTTCCTTCATATATTTGATATTTGATTCAAAGGGATTCTTCGAGTAAACTAAAATATGGCAAATGAATGAAAAAGAAAAAGGATAGTGTTTTTATTGTTATGTACGGGGAAATGTGTAGAAATTTTCCCATTATAAATTATATTGCGTAATACGAGGTAATAGAACAATGGACAGAGTCAGGTGGAAATAGGAAACTGATGCTGCTGCTGCTGATGCTCAAGACATTGCTGCCTGCCATTGGCTATCATTGAAAATGAAGTGGTGGCGTGAGGCTGATTTTTTTTCCCTTGCATTTCCCATTGTCTAGTAAAATATGACTCGAGGGATCAGATAATGAAATAATGATAAAATTATATACTAGGTACAGTTACCACTACCACCAACTTTCTCGCATGGCTCCCTCCACCCAGTAATCCCAGTATAAGATATATACGATACGATATCCATCCATTTAGCTTTAGTCTACACATTGTAAGTACTTGTACAAACAATTCTACACTGTTCATACGACCAGGCAAGTATTTAAGTTTTAAGACATCAAAGTCCATTCTCTTTGTTTCTCTCTCTCTCTCTCTCTCTCTCTCTGTCATGAAACCCAATTTCATAACACAGAAATCCGAAATGAATGTAATATCTTTGCGCCATAATTAAAAACGGATCATCTTCCATCAAATTCTTTTCTGCAGCTCATCTTTCTCCGTGTCGTTCATCCGCATGAATGTTTATATACTTCCAACTCACGTGTTTACAACAGATGAGAAAGAAAAAGCATGTACTCTGCATGCAAACTGATAATCCAAGGTAAAAAGGATCCGGTTACCGACCGATTATTGTCAAATTTAATCCTTGAGAACAAAATATGTACTTATACATTTGTCTCTCAACTATTCTATCTGTATGCACAACTGACAATGGCAAGGGATATAAGTATTTTGAAAGTGTACAAAGAGGCCCAGTGCCCGTGAAATCTCCTCATCTCAAAACAAGCCAACTTCAGTTGAGGACGGTAACGAACGGGGTTTACAACTACAAACTAATTTACTATCATTTCTAATATATATTTAGTTTTTTAGTTCCTGCTCTTCGAGAATTGTATCATACAAGCCCATCATCTCAATGTTATCTGATGATGATCGTTCTAACAGACACGTGTTTGAACTTGCAAGTTGCAACTGCACCGCGTACTTGTAATTTCCCCAAATTGAGCTGAATAATGTACAATTTCATGACATTTTTTGAAGTGAAGGAGTACATAATAATGAATAAAAAGACTAGAATATGTAATGCAGAATACATAATATATCTAGTATAGGAAAATGACAGTTGACTTACGTGTGCTTCTTGTTGACTGCATTTTGGGATATAGAGGATTCCCGTAGAATGATATCTCCAAATCGCACGCGAATTTCATGTTCACCGTCGACTAAATCCCCGGCGACGATGTAATTCAGATTCCTCACTTGTGTTTGCACCACGGAGAATGAGAGTATGAGGAACAGACTGCCGATTATTCCCAGTAATTGTCGAGAAGGATTCAACTCCATCGCACTAATGGAATTACTATTATTTGACACGTCCACTAATAAATCTCAACTAACACGTAATTGTTTTCTTTATACATATATCAATTAATAGGTATTATACTATATAGTTAATATTGAGATTGACTTGAGGGAAAATGTAATTCTGTGTAGTGAAAATTCGAACAGTTTTTGTAAATAGTATTTTATTTATATATATAAAGAGAGGAGGAAAGGTGGCGAGGAGGACAGAATTCACGTGCTCTGCTCTTCCTGACGGTTCATTGACGACTGCAGGAAAAATCCGTATTACTTGTGAACAAGTACAACGCGTGTAGTAGTATAGTGAAAAGTAGTGTAAAGTGTAAATGGAATATGTACCATCACATCCCATACTTACTATAATATGTAGTATAATAATATATATACTACTGCTATATGCAGTAGCATACTACGATACTACATAAGTACGATACAGATACAGATACTATTTATTCACTTGACACGCTATTCTATAGAAATCATCATCATCATTTCAAAGATCATTTTTAATGAAGTGGCTCCAAATATTTATTAAATTTATTGTGTAGTATTGTGGATGTGGGATGTGGATGCATGTCTGACTGACATTCACGTCCAAATCCTCACAATATTATTTACTTGAGTAAAAAATCACTTGGGATTATAGGGAAATTCCTCCTTGAATTGCATTAATGTATCGTACCTAGGTAGATACGAGATAGGTAAGTCGTACTTACCAAGTACATATACGTGTATATATGTTTTTATGTGTGCAGTTGCTGACGTACTTGATTGTTTTGTCCAACAAAGTTGCTATTGACCAGTGCATTTTTTCATTCCATGATAGAGCTTGTTTCAAATCAAGATTTCTAGTAGGTATATTTACGTTATGGAATATTAATGCATGAATGCAAGTCGATTCGACCATTTCTACGTGGTACTTATTCGTCGGGGTTTTTGTTCCCTGTGTGATGAACTTATGAGGATGGTGTGATATATTCGAGATTCGAGTACATACGCTCAATGCAGTTTTTGATGTGCGTATATAGGTATGTAAGTATGTACTCATCGTTGCAAAATGTTTAAAAAAACGAATTGGTATATAAGTAAATTTACTTTTTTTTTATTTAAAAATCAATGTAATGCTTACACTGCCAATATATATAAAAACAAACTTAAAAACTAGATTATCCGAATGCGTTTACATGTTCATCACACCTTAGTAGATTCATATCATTCAATCAATAATTAAAACTATATCATATTAATGTATAGAATTGTTATATTCCTCGTGCTTGAAATTATATCCACTTACGACTGACTGACTTATACATTAAATCTAAAACCATCACTATTAGTTACACCATTTTTATTTTTTTACCACAAAAAGGTATTTAAACAATGGTACTCATGAGAGGCAGAGAGAGTGGAAAAGCAAAATCCCATGTAGATTAATTAGATTGCAGCAACTTTGTAACAATGAATAATGAAACAACAATGATTATATGTATAAGAATATGTATCTACAAATTAATTGATAGTGGCGTTAGTATAAAATTACAAATGATCTAGATTTCGTTTAAAGGACCTCATGCATCTCCTTTTGCCCCTTAGCAAAAACAATAAAGTTTTCTATACTTACATAAATGTATTTATAGTAGATAAGTAAAAAATAATGTTGACATGCTAAAATGTACTCGTATGTATTCGACGGTACACTCTTTAGTTTAGCGGTACAAAAAAATAGCTTAACGGGAAAACTGAAGAATTCATGCAATTCCTGGAGAATCCAGGATATTACAACTGCACAGTATTTTATCTTCTAATCTTCTATATACTTCTATACACAGAGCTGATTTGAACAACTTATTGAATATTTTACGATCCGAAATCATATTTTCTAATCGTAAGTAAAATGTAATCTAGTAAATACTTGACCACAACAGTAAGTAATATATAATATATATTATATATATATATATTTACTCCCCGTAAACGATTCACAACAATTGCATGGATTTGTTTAGGAAAGTAGCTATTATTTAATCATTTCTCATACTCACTCAGTTACTCCTCAAACGGATACTAGAACTTGTTGTCTATATAAGTATGTATGATTATTATTACAATTCTTGGAGTTTGTAGTATAAAAAATCAAACAAAAACTTGCTAAGAGACTCTTAGTAAGAGTTTAACATTAACAGCCATAACAAAGCAACGAATATAGGATCAGTATATATATACCATTGTAGATACGTAAATACATGCATTTTGTTTTGTTTCCAAACCTATTATATATTTGTTTGTATCTATAGTTAATACATACGGCTTAACGGACGAGAAACACAATATAGACAAAAAATGATGATGTTTGATGTCCAAATGAATTAAGGGACGAAGTGAAATGGGGGGTAAGTTATTATGTGTACGTTATAGGTATATATTGTCAGACATAAAACAATTAAGTCTTGTAGTACTTAAATATATAATAATATTAATGTGTCGTCTCCTGCTGCTTACACTTAATTCTTGATTGTAATAACGTTA
Organism: Gisinianus flammeolus; assembly: GCA_034699125.1. Classification (NCBI taxonomy): domain Eukaryota; kingdom Metazoa; phylum Arthropoda; class Collembola; order Symphypleona; family Katiannidae; genus Gisinianus; species Gisinianus flammeolus. Next base: position 24,520 of record JAIUND010001166.1, read on the forward strand.
TTATACAAAGTTGTAAAAAAAGTAATCAATTAATCCAGCTTTTTGTCATTCCGACATAAAATTACAGTTGAGGAACAATAAAAGAGACACTGAATATATTAAATAAGTAAATACGTAGATATACACATTATACATGTAATTGTATAAAGGGGGACTTGATGTACTCAAATCATTCAATTTAAAAACGAAAAGGTCCCTTTGACGACACGATCCGATGGAGGTATGGTATACGTTTCCATATTTATATAGGCTATTGTAAATTTGTATAATTCATACCTGACATGATTATATAAGTATACTTTATTACTGACTACAAGTATTATTCCAATTATTTCTTATCTCCTACATTTTAGATGTTTCAGATGATGTCCATATATGTATTATGCATGTTTGTTTGTCTATTAGTATATTTTTGTCTCTACATGTGTTTGTGTTTGTAATATGTTTATAAGTATAATCAACATGATGATTTTCTCAATAACAATTAAATATAATTACAAGATTTCGACTTCGACTTAATTGTACGATGCGTATGACATAGTTCATGTATATTTAATATAATATGTTTGTGTTTGTAGTTCTATTTGTCATAATATTATTACATATCGTAGTAATCTGTGTAACATTATAGTATGATAAATGTAGGTATGTATTTATGTACTTATGTAATATTATCAACAAGAGTTGCTTAATTGTTTTTCACTAATTTTCTTTTCTTCTTTTTGTAATTTGCGGACCGACGACGATGATGATCAATTTTTTTTAATCGTGGGAGAATCATTTATATTTATATATATCAGTCCAAAAAGTTATCACAGAGACAGAGTTCACGCAATAGTTTTTTAATAATAATAATTCAGCACTGTTTACTAATATTACGGGTTAGATAGCTATATTAGTAGTGTATTTATATAGTAATAGATGTAATATAGATGGTTGATTCTATAATAATTATTATTATTATTATTTATACATAGACATTTTATACTATATTATGCACTGCATACAGCAAACACATATTAAATATATTTACATTTATTTCACTGTACACAATATCAAATTTTCAATGTTTATCAATTTTCTGCAGTTTTTTTTGCTCTTGTGGATGTACATGCTGGTTTTTTCTCTTTGAATTTGTTTCCTTTTATAGATCTGCACAGGATTTTTAGTTTGTCTTTGTTGTGGATCGATAATAGATCGTTTGTTTGAATTCAAAGTTGGAATGGGCATAATTAACTGAAAAACAAAAACTCCTTCATCAGGATTAAGCCCATCTTTCAATTTCACTAGTACTTTCCCAAGTCTAACATATTTAAAGCACACTGTGTTCTCAGTTCTCAGACAAAATCAAAAAATTCATTTCTGAAGAAGTCTCTTCAACTTTTCGTCATTTTTCATGAAAGCGGCCAATATTTTCGAGTTTTTCGTACAGGTGTGGATCTGTGTATAAATTATTCTGTCGTTTTTGCACAGTTGGAACTGGTATTTAATGGATTACACTACAGTACTTTTGATGGTATGTCATCTTGAACCTTCCATCATATATATATAGTAATCGTTTGAAATATTCTTCCATCAGCCCGTCATAACTCATAATATATTTCATTTTACACCATTCAAAATTCAAAGGAAAGGGCAGAAGCGGCTTTTGGTTGCGTATCACTTGGTGTTGATCAAGATGCGTCTTCTAGATCAATATTTTTTAATTATAATAATCGTTTTGGCGAAACTCTGTAGATATAATATTTATTATATAGTCTTTGTTGTAATTATACAATAATCATAATAGGCAATCGTTTTTTGTTCATCTACAGCATTTCCCCGTTCTTCTTAAGTACTTTTGACTCTGAGTCGGAGTCTCCATCCATCCGATCGACCAACCGACCGACCGACCGATATAATGTAATAGAAACAATATATATATATGCATGTTTGTCATCTTCATTTCATTCAAGAGCCCTCACTCACATTCACATTGTGCATTCCCTTTTCCCTGTAGCAACTTGCATAGAAAACCTTCAAAGATATTATCAGAACAGAGAACTATACATTATATTTAAAGATTTCCGTTGGTTTAACTTTCACTGCCTGTCCACAATCCGAATTTTATACAACGTCATTACCTCATTACCTACACGCTTAATATTCTTCACCCAAAAGTTTCTCAGCAAGAAATTGAGTGGCGTACATTATTTATCATTTCTTTTTTTGAAAATCATAAAATCTAAAAACTAAATTTGTTACATGCGTCCTGTCCGTCACTATTTAAAACGTCGAGAAAAACGAGAACCAATAAAACGTAGGTATTTTCGTAACCTCTTTTCAAAACTATATCTAAATTATCGAGTAAATGCGGTCACACACAAGTAAATTTTCATCATTCCGTGTAGACTTTGCAGTGACGAAACGGAAAGGATGAAAGGAGAAATAGAGAAACTGAGAGTATGGATAGACGTTAGAAAAAAGAGATCAATCAGTTTTGTGTGTGTGTGTACAGTTTTCATATATATCATGAATTGACACACAGTAATGGACAGAATAAGTTTTCTTCGATTGCATATATTGAGTTGTTTGTAAGGTTCAAGTTCATTGGCTTGCTATATAGTCACCTCCATCGTCAATGGAAATGAAGGAGTCTTCGCATGATGATGATGACAACTGATGACAACTGATTGTGAGATGGACAGACAGGAGGATGTGGATGGATCATCTTCATTTTGATGTTCTTGGACATACAGTTGGTGGTGGTAAGATGAAAGATGGGTGCTCATCATCATCATATTATTATTACTGTTGTTGTTGTTGTTATTATTATTATTATTATTATTATTATCATTATGTCGTGGTCGTCCTACTTATTGACAGTGACAGTGGTGCTGGTTCTTCTTCTTCTTGTTCTTGTTGTTTGTTGGCGGGCGTAAGCCGAGGTGGTCGACCCTAAGAATCCCATTGATTTTCTTTCACCATATGGGCCAATTCAATTATGTATTTCCCCTCTTTGTACTTTTGACTAGATTCAAAGGCATGCTCCTGCTCACACGAAACGGAAAAAAGAAACAGACATATTCCATTATTAATCATGATGCCCATCCATCCATCTCCCCCATAAACAGAAGAAGGCATAATATATCCAATCCGTTCTGACGGTAAAGGAACCATTTTGTAAACTTTCTTACGTATTTCCATCCTAGGGTAGTACGACAGCATTCACAAAAAATATCTGCAACTGCATGCAGCCCGGTCAGGAGTACTCTTTCTTCTGCTGGTCCGCAACCAACGTTAACCCTACATATATATATATATATATATCATATTTACATTCCACAAACGAAAGATAAAAATAATATTAATCAATACATATTTCTTATTGGATAAAACTATAAAAAAAAGCACTTACACAGAATTAAAAAGGTAGGCTCGCCCTTGACTTCCTTGAAATGACTGTAAAGACAGGTCAAAAATATAATAATGAATTAATTTGTTCATTTTATGAAGGTCATTTGTAGTTTTTGTAGCCTTTCATGGACTAACGATGAGCAATTGGCAAAATCATATTGAAAATCAGTTTCGGATTTGGTGTACTTGTAAACATTTGTCTAGACATCTAGAGTTCTACATAGACCATCTTGCTTGAAAGTGAACAAAACAACAAAGTGGATTCTATTCAATTGTGTGGATTTATGATCGATGCAGATGGATTGATGCAATCATCAAATGAATGATGTCAAACAAAAGAATTGGAAGGAAACGGTCATAATAACAATGACTTCAGAGCTCCGCATATTTTGATTTATATTTTGTCTTGCCATGCTCTCTCTTATTATCCAATTTCGAGCTGTTGTTTCTTCATAGTTTCAATATAACTTATATTATATAAGATAAGTAATACATACTCAAGAATACATATACCATATACCATGTTCAACGGACTCGATGGGAGAGAGACGTGGAAAAACATTATCAAGCACAGATAGAGGCTTCTGCCCTTTTCAAAAGTACTTTGAGGTCTGATACCGTAAAAAAAATAATATCAAATCCCATACCAAGTCGAGTTGGAGAGACGGCAAGGCAATTTTTTGTTTGTCGTCGTCGTATTATAGTTGAACGCCATGTGAATCGGTTGATAACAGTAGTATGCAATATGTAGTTGCGTCAATGTACGATACGACATATAAGACTTTCAACTCTCTCTCTCTCTCTCTTTTTGTAACTATACAGTCGTCGTCAAGTACAACGATGAGAAGGTAAGGAAAGGAAAGGAAAAGAGAAGCGTAAATATTACTTGCATAAAAATCGATTGCCCTTGAAAATCCATCCTCTCACAGAGACGACCAAGAAGGAAGAGAGAGAGAGAGGAGGGAGAGAAAGAGAAGACTGCTGTTTTCTAAATTCAATCTCTACACACGATTTCCGAGCAAAAGTCGTCTCCCAGATTCAAAATCAACTACAAATGAAATCATATGATTTGTAATAGATGCAGCTGCCAATCCTGGAGAACATCTCCTTCCTCGTATTTCCTCCTTTTCCGCATACACAATTTCAATTTCATGTAAATTATCTACCTAAACGAGTCCTCTCCAAATCTTCCCTTGACAAAATACACAGGAAAGGAAAGGAAGAGACTTCTTTCCTCAACAAAGACCAACGACGTCGTTGAGGATAATTCCAACAAAATCGTTCTGATGCTTTCCGTATAAAATTTAGGTCTGTTAAAAATGCATAATAAGATATTCGGGAAAAGAGATGGAAAGAGACTAATTTGACTAATCGCTATTCGGAATCATGAAACATGTCTTCACTATTCCTCAAATATTCCGCAACTCATGAGTTGACATTTCAGCATAGAAATTGGGATGTGTGGCCAAGGGTAAAGTAAAATGAATGAATGAATTTTGGTGGGGTTGAGGTGAGGTGGAAGATCTATCTCCACGGAACTTGAAAGAAAGTTGGTTTCTCATTCAAGAAAAAAAGGGTTTGTTATTTATTGATTGCTATACTATAAATCGATCCGGTATTGATGTTTCTCTGAACTAATTGCAAGTGTGTGGTCAATCAGTCTATACATAGACTTTGAATACTCCATTCAATTTAATAGAATGTACAAAGACGACCTATACACACATATTACCTACTCATGTCCATTATCCATGCATTCCATATCCCCACACTCAACTACAATCAATCTTGAACGGAAATCTTGAAAAATTTGCTTGAATTATTCACATTCAATGAAATCCTTCGATTTTTTTTCCACACAAATAAAGTCAAAAATGCACCGAGAACCGTATTCAGTTCAATACTACCGTACTTCTTTAAACCTTCCTCTTTCTTTGAATATCCTTTAGTTGAATATCCATTGCATTTTGTACTCTAATATTATTGTTGTGTTCATGGAACAAGTACAGATAACTCCGTATAACGAACGATTCCCGTCCGTTTGCGAATCTATGTACATATTCATATGAGCTATCTATTACACTTTATATCCGTGTACACAAATTCCTATGTAGCCAATGACATGACAAACATTTTATTTATTGAGTGAGGCAAGTCAAAAATACTTTCATTTTCTATGCGTGTTTGTTTGTTTGTTAGTTTGTTAGTTTGTAGGTAGTTGTTCAGCTTGCATAATATCCTATTCACCCCTTTTCCTATTCCAGAAGGAGAGAAAGAGAGATTCTTTGTGTTTTGCACAATTACGGATCGATATGGCCGGTATGTGGAGAATTCCTGCCTCGTGTATATTAAATGTGCAATGTGCACCATCAACCATCATCGTTTATAATGCGGAGGACGGACGGACGGACGAGGACGTGATACATTACATAATATATGAATACTATAAGACATTTCTTGATGGTTGAAAAGAAAAAGAAAAATGTAGATTAGTTTTGATGGAGATTGTTTACCTTAGATATGAGCTCATCGTGATTGGCTAGATGAGCTCTACAGTGGACACAGGAGTAGAAGCGATGGCAATTAGCCAAATACGCTTGAAACGTCTTCACCATTGCACCGTTGTTCACATAATGCTCACCCGAAGGGTGCCGGTAATGCTGCCCGACTGCCGCCAGTTCTGTAACATTGAATACAACACATTTAAAATACATGCTCTCCTCTACTCCTCCTCATTTACATACTTAATTAACAATGGTCTTCACGACAATAATGTGAAATTAAAACAAACTATACACGGCACACGACACAACCAAGTCGGATTCCAAATATATGGTATTGCATCTGTAGGAAAACCGAAAACGCTGATCGTGATTTGATTTCAAGTTAAATATTTGCAAGGCTATGAATTGAATAAGTATATTAAAATCCACTCACACAAGTATGAATACTAACAATAAGCATAGATGTATGAATCCTGCATGGACTCACGTTACTAATCAATTGTTACAATCAAGTCCGTCTAGACGTGACACAGCATATATCAGACAGAATTCTCATTGCAGAGAAGGGGACACAACAAATTTGTCCTTTCAATATGGCCAATGTCAATTGAGGACATGGACATGGACATTATTGGACATGTACTAAATAGCTCCACAATTGTTAGGACATCTGTGCAACCGATGAATGTGTATCAAGTCTTATCCTCCAGAGATTTCAATAGCACGTAAAAAGCATTAAATGGCTCTCCATTGATAAGGGAAAAGGGTACGTCAGTCCATTGACCGTTCACAATGGCAAATTATAACATTTTAAAAACATAATCAATCAGTTGAGATATGCCATGAGGGAGCGTTTGGTTGGTTGCCTTGCCTTGCATTGCCTTGCGTTGGTTCGTTCGTTGGATTCGATTCAATATCGCCTACATGTATAAGCAACTTTTTTTTGAAAGAGATTATAAATCTGGATGGTCATATTGGCATACAGATAGGAGATTGGAGATCGGAGGTCTGTAACGATAACAACTTATTTGATACAGCATATTTGGTATAATTTATGGATTATAATCGTTATAATGAGTTCCTTTTCATCCGAAATCAATCTGACTTAAATACTCGTGAGTAATTTTGGGAAAAATTTAGGAATTTCCATTATATATCTTCATGTTAGTTTAGTGTACTTCTTTCTACGTGGATGTGGATACGAACGATACCAGGTTATGCGTATAAAATTCCTTTCACATTCAGCTGTAATTAATTTTATACTGGGTTTATTCCATGAAAGTCACGAACGTGAAGGGTAATCCAAGTCTCATGCGTACATACATAAAGTATACATAAAGTATACATATTCAACGACAAGCTTCCTTTGGGACATTACAAATATACATTTGACTATTTTTTATTACATGCACAACTAAAACAACTTGACATTATAAAAACCCGAAACCCGAAAACGCTATCAGTTAAATGTGGATATTGTATTTTGAAAAGAGACGGTTCGGTCGGTCGAGGACTACATATTTATTTACGTGAATTGAACTTGTCCTTTTCAATGTCAGCCAGAAGCAACATTTGACAGTTGCCAAAAGTTCTAGCGCGGTGTGTTCTCACACATTGATAGATCCTATGTAGTTAATGTAGTAGGATGTATGTACATACTTAGTATGTAGTAGGTACACAAGTACAAACTACACACTATGTAATATATATGCATTAGCCCATCCACTTTTGAAACCGTTTTTATACTCACTCGCATTTCACAATAATAATTGCTTGCTCATATCATTTCTCTTCAAAGTTACAAGGAATACGTGCAAAATCAGAAGGTTTGACACATTATGACACATAAAAATAGCAAACTCAAATTACCTGAATGATTGCACTGGGCAAAACCCAATGCTTTTGTTCCACGGGAAAAGTCGAAGAATTTTCTGTTGTAGCTGACTGGATTGAAGCTGGAAGACGCGAAAACTAATATTTAGTGGCTTAAAATTCACATCCGACTGCACCACCACCAAGTTTCAACAATCTAGAAAACAAAATGGAAGAATACAAACAAACAATTAAAAAATCACTCGTTTTGTTCGTACACTTTATTTTCACGCAATTAAACGTTGTACCAGGGAATATTATACAATACATGATAGATAGAAAGATCAGTAGATAGATAGATACAGTACGCTGTCTTGTCTGTTTGTGTTTGGATGGGTGTGAAAATTTCCCTCCATTTCACTCCTCCCTGTCCAATCCCTACAAAATCCGTTAAACTCACGAAAGATCGTTCACTGACCCTCGACTTTCCAGTCGAGTGTGTTTTCCTGAAGACACACTTTCCGTTCAATCGTACCATTCTCTCAACGACCTCATTTCCTTTAAACAAAAGTTCATCTTTGGTCTACTCTCTATACTGCTAATGAAAATGAAATTTTCCACACATTCACCCACCCAACACTCAAACCTATCCTCCCTTTAAACTTTAAATACCCCTAAATAGGGAAAATTATTTTACCCAAACAAACGGACACTAATAGTGTCACATTATTATTATCATGACTTCATGACTATACACAAGAACTACTCTGTCCAAGACCAAGACTAACAATACATGTAAAAATACATGTATTTGAAGTTAAAATACGTTCAAATCCACACAGTTAGTCAAACACATGTCTTAATAGTTTTTCACTGTGTCTCTATTTAACAATTTACATGACACGGATGCGGGCGAGTGGCTCTCACAAAACACAACATATGTTTTTGGGTATACTCGTGTACATATGTAAGTATAAGAATATATATGTGACAATGTGTGTGTGTGTGTGTGTGTGTGTGTGTGTGTGTGTGTGTGTGTGTGTGTGTGTGTACCATTGTCAACCAACCAATTTAGAACAAGTAGAAAAATATCTCAAAACTCTTAACACGTTTTAACTCGAGAGTCCACACATTTCCTTAGAATGTGGTAATACATAATTGACACAGCGACTCTAATCATGACGCAATGATTACCTTCCAACGAGTAGACTAATTTTATTTTACGCTTTAAAAATAAAAATCATTAGTACAATATGTGTGTAGGTATTTACAACATTACGTACGATATTCCCTGTATCTGTATCCACCCAAGAGAATAGGAAAGAGAGTGCATAAACAAATGTCAAATGACGCTCGTTTTCTAGGGGTTTGGATGTGGAAAATAATATAGAGGAACTGCGTGTGATCTATACCGAATATTATCAATGAACGATTACACAAGGCGAAGAAGAAGACGAAGGAGAGTATAATAATAATAATAATATGTTCATCTGTTATATGTTGGTAGTTTATACTAACGATAAATGCATTTCTCGGTCATATATTTTTGTAAGACGTTTCGGTCGCTGTTGTTTCTGGAATGCGAGATGCCAAAAAGTTACATGCACAGTATGCACACACACACAAACACACACACACTCGTGGAAGTGTTTTTTTAATTTTAAAAATGACGACGTTGCCATGGGTACGTATTGACTCGGTGTGGTTAGAGGTGGACTGAAGAAGCGTTATCCCATCACGTATGACATTTTGAATAGGTTCAAAATGCTTTATTTTTAGAGATTCGAATCTATTTATACTTTATACGCGAGTCAGGAGTGAGACTTTCTGACTGTCAATGTGGATTTTGTCACACATATCCGCCACAAGAATTGGGCAAGAACCCAAAATTCTTTTTTAATCGAAATATTTCCATGTGTACAAAATGCGCAACGCATTTAGTGAGATTTCCCCACGTCATTACATAAAATTGAATTGTACACGAACAAAAGTGTGTGGAGTCAATTTGAATGAAACGGAGTTTAATGACTCTAAAATATCCAACAACACTTTCAATTTGAAATTTGAATTACATCACATGCAACTAAAACTCAGTAATTTGTAGGAATGCCTCGCAAGAAACTTGGCATGAAAGGTATTAGATTCTATGTATATTATATTATATCTACAGATAAGGAATCAAATGGAACGGCATGGCATACGTCAATGTCAATCAAGTCCATAATTATAATACACGTGGCATTTATATTTATGACATCTGCCTCCCATGTAAAATGAACCCAAACAAACAACCGAATTTTCAGAATAATTCAGTCATTTGTGACAAGGTACCAAGAGAGTCCAAGAGCATTGGGGGCAAGTTCACTCACAAGACAAAAATCGATTTGAATATAGGCAGAGGAAAAGGGAGACGAAAAATTAATTGAAGGAATTCTTGGGAAGGTATATCTAGAAAATATTCCTTTTATGAAACTCTAAAAAAGAAAGTAATAACGTAAGTACTGGAGAAATCGATGGTGGGTATATAGACAATACTAAATAGAAATCTATTCTATAGTTAGGGCACATGCATGAGAACATTAAGAACATTGCGAACATGCCATGACACGAAGTTGCATACCGCAAATTTATAAATCGATCAAGCAATCTTGGTTCAAAGTGAAGCTTGGAGATTGACAGTCATTCAATTCAATGTTTTGCTCGCAATTGCTAAGGAACGAAAAATTGAAATCCTATTCATGTTGCTTCTGCCTTTTTCATAATAATAATAATAATGTCTACACGATGAATGCAGAATAGTTGGAATCATTTGGCATCTTCCATCTCCATTACAGACTGCCTCATTTTGTGTGTACGATGCACATCCGACGTATCTACGCAGACAAAAAGAGAGAGAGAGAGAGAGAAAGAGAGAGAAAGAGAAAGAGAGATGAGATTTGGTATAAGGAGTTGACCTTGAATGCAACTCTTCCACGTGAAATGAAAATGTGTGTCTTTCTGATTCAGACGATTCGTGAACTCACAATCAGCCAGCACGCAGTAATTTTTGACGACGAAGAATATAAAATTGAAAAATTATTATGACGAGAAAATCACGCGGACAAGGAAGAAGAATGGAATTGTGTGGAGACTGATAGCAAAGTGTATTTACTATTTACATGCATGTACATACATGATACATGTGCATGAAAAATGTCAATAAAACAAATCGCCTAGCTCTGTTCCTTTGTCCGATTTACTAGGGAACTAACTAACTAACTAACTAACTAACTCTATAGCGATCTCCGTCGTCCATCCTGAAGCCTGATGCTGATGAGGTATAGTTCCATAATAATAACATCGTTCAAGATTAGGACGAGCAAGCAAGCAAGAGCAAAGTATCATCAAGTGGCCGTGAAGATCAAAACTCCAGCCTCAGCCCACTTCTCGTTCTACATACAGAAGAGTACTTTGGCCTTACTCCTCTGATATAATAATAATAATGAGAATGTGAATGTGAATAACATTATGTGAGTTATAACGTGAAGCCTCATCATGATTTTTTTCCTTTGTTCCTGTCGCTGTATCGTATCGTATCGTATCCTCCTCCTCCTTCCTTCTCCTAGTCTCCGTCGTCTTACAAAGAACACCAGCAGTCAAGTCTCCATGTTCCCTATATGTACATACATATGTACTTTGTAGACGAGTCCTTCATTCAATACTCAAATCCACCTATGTATGTACATATTAATATAGTATGTACACATACATATCTGTACATACTACATATGTACACATACATATCTGTACATACTACATATGTACACATACATATCTGTACATACTACATATGTACATAACCATTCCCTCTACAATCTATGTAAATACATACAATCTACACTTCTACACTCTATCTTGTACCTATATAGTATATAGATAGATACACTGTCAAGTCGGAATGTCTTGTAAATTTAAAAAAACGTAGCATTTAGTATAGGTAATGGTAATGGGTATGTATATGTGGTACAATTTGCATTGTACGTACAATGCAAATTTTAGAATATATAAACTATGCACAGGTAGATGCAAAATGGCAGAATGCAAAACCAAATGGTAAGAAATTGGATAGCGAGTAACGCAAACGCAAGTAATAAAGTAATCTGAATCGCAATTTCAAATGGACTTTTGAACACAAGAAAGTGTAATTGAATTGTGCTCGTCAGATGTTCGTTCCCTTGGAAGTGATCGTTCTCATTCTGGAATACCCGTAGTCTGTGCCGTGCTGTATGTATTCAAGTCCTCGATCGTATGTAGCAGGCACAGGCACACAATTTCTCACAATTTCTCACAATTTCTCACCATTCCTATACTTACTATTGTCTGACTGCATGTACTTTTTGTGTACATTGTTGAGATGGTCCATTTCTATCTATCTATCTATCCGGTCCAGTCCGGATATTCTCGTGGTCCATATCCATGTGTAGTTGTGTACAGTGTACGTACAAGCATTCATTTACGTTAGATTTGTACTTGTATACGATGAGTATCATTCATCATTCATCATTCATGATAGAGTATGATATAATAGGTAAACAGACTAAACTGCAATCCTCAGGTATGTATCTGGTATCTGTCCATACATAACATACTTTGTTTGATACTCTGATATCTATAATAAATAACAATAACAATCTGCAACACTCCAACTGGCACAAATTAAATACTCGAAAAATCCTTTCTATCCACGTTTTAATATTCCTCCTCACAAATCATAACAATGTATTTAGTAAATTGTATTTAGAGCATGCTCACCCCAACTACCAACTAACAACTACCAACTGCATATGTACACTGTCAATCAGCTGTCAACCAACTACATCAAATTACGTTGGTTTAGGTTATTCTTTCTCAAAGTCTAACTGTGACAGGTAATATCATTCTCTCTTTAGATATTTACATGACTGCCTATATACGATATAATTATATAAATAAAACTTGTATTACTTCAGTCTATTTTAAATGGTATGAGGAGTGAACTGTTATTAATATTTTGGAATCAAAGAATGATGTAAATGGGAGTTATGCGATTGGGTGATTATAAGGAGATTATGTATATAGAAATTAAAAATAAGAAAAAATCCCATCATATCGATCGATCGTAACTTCGTAACTACGTACGGTAAAAGGGAAATGCAGACTTTTCGGTTGCAGTGAGTATTGAGTATGAGGAATGAGGATGTTCAATGTTCAATGTTGGCTGCTGAAGAGTGAGTCTGTCCGTATTCTACATGTAGAAATGTAGATATTACTCTGTATGTCAACGATATGTACAACTACGCAGTTACTTCTATGTACAATTCCCATCAGCTGTGAGCCCTTTTACCTAGCAACCAAAAATAATTTGGTTGCTCCGTCCGTCGTCCGTTCGCTCGTTCCCATCTCTTTCTTTTTCTTTCTTTCTTTATTTCTATTCCACTCTCTTTAACTCTTCAACTGTTCAACTGTTCACTGTAGTAGTAGTACACACATATATGTACTTATTTACAATATTCTACACGTTTCCGTCTGCCTAAATCCCCTTCTTTTTTTCAATTTAATTTTCTTTGATGATAATCCGTCTTTATTTAGTTTCCAATGTTTATTATTATTATTCCAGTTGATTGATGCACATCACACATCACCACTCAAACTATTATTATAATTTCTTATTATCGCAACTCACAATGGGAATTTCACAGGGAATACCCGAATTTCAGCTGATGTAATTAACTTTTGAAAATCAAGAAACGAGAGAAATACACAAAGAGAGAGAGAGAGAGAGAGGAGATTGATCTGAGGAGGAAAACTCCGGACTCTGGGTTATTCAATTCAATTCAACGCAACGGGACGACAAAGACAACAAAGGAAGAAGAAAAAAGGATTACATTATTTATATTATATTATGTCTGATAAGGACTTGTTGTTAGAACTTACATTGGTTGATGGGGTCGTCGATTCTTGATCATAGTCCTCGTCGTAGAACTTGAGTAGACGGTCATGACATTGGTGGCAGGACATGTCACCAATTCCTTGAGGTCAAGTCCAATAATTCAATTTAATTAGGTCGACGAGAATAGTCATGTGCTTAATATCAAGATTATATTCAATTATTATTGTTAACCACAACACAACACTTTGATTTGCGAGTCGAAGAAAACTGCCTCTTCTTTACATAATTCTGGTCTATTTTCCTTTCGTATTCAGACTGACTCTGTCAGTCTCGCTATATTCTCTCCTCTCTGTCTCTCTCTCTCACCAAAGATTCCTTGGTGCGCATGGTGGTGGACGTACAGAGAGACGTACACGGTGGCCCTACGGAAATCTGTACTTTTAAATCATCATCTCTCCGTCGTCCCCACTCGACTATCAATCCATTTAAATCATTCTTCATTTACGCATTATAAGAACATCTCATTTCAAATCCTACAATTTAATATTTATCAATTTAATCAAAGGAGGTTTTGGAGTCTGACGGAAATTGAATTTTCATGTGCACAACTCTACACGAGAAAATACCGTCAAACTGCGGAGAGTTGTCTGGCGACTTTTCTTTGTTTCTCTTGTTACTCTCCCACTGAATGCACTGTAAGTTTTCCTCGTCCAGTTTTTCATGGGTTTGCCGTATTTTCAGTATACATGAGTATACTGTACATTGTACATGCTGCAGAACAGAGAGGTTACTTGCTTTATGCAATGACGGGTGGTGTGGTGTCGTCGTACATATCGTACCTATATATTTTATATACAATATATACCAAATGATAATAAAGTTCTACACCATCCTTTTCATTGTTTTTGTTTTCCTCCTCATGCACTTCTCCGTCTTTCTTCTTCTTCTTCTTTTTCTACTTCTTCTGCAGGACAACAAAATATAAGCAACAAGCAGCAATACCGTCGAAGAATCCTTTTGTTTATGTTACATAACAACCAACAACAACTGATGCGTTTCTGTGTGTGTGCGTGCGTGTGTGTAGTGTGTACTGAACTGTACTGTGTATCGTGAAATGCAGAGTCTGTGGAGACAATTATTGTATAAGACAACTCTTTCATTTAAACCTACATATATGAACGTGAGAATGTGGGCAGTTTGGGAATGTCCATGCTTATTTTGCATCCTCAAATTCTGGACACATTAAACTTCAAATTGGGAGGGAGAGAGTAACAGGCCTTTCTTAATACACCACAAACCAAATTATTATAGAAAATCTCTTGTATTTCCAAGCCAGGAAAAATTTCTTGGTATTTTTCTTTTAAAAAAGATATTATGAAGTAAGGAATTAAGGAGCAACCGACCGACCGACATTATCATGAATGGATGATTCCAGGTTACACAATACACACACACACACACACACACACTCTATTCCATTATGTATCATGTATTACATACATTACTTACATCTGTTACGAGATTATTTTTGGCCCGGTCTAAAACTCCCCCAAAACTCTCCTGTACAGTATTCAGAGCATAGACATTCAACGTGTATATGGAATATTCTACATTTTATGGAGATTTTTTCCTCTTCTAATTGTTATGGCCAAATGAATTGAATCCTCGAGCAGTCCGAGTTGGAGTCCAGGTCGAGTAATACCCAATGTACAAATAAATACGACCCCGAAAAATTTAGAGTATATAACATGTTATTTATATAATAATAATAATAATATACTCTAAGCCGAAAAACCTGAAAGAAAAGAACTGAATTTCATTCTACGTCTTTGTCTGTTCGTTCAGGAATTGTAACTATGGAAATATTGGAAGATTTCCTTTTTTGTAAGCAACGTTTTTTGGTGGTATTTAGCCATGAGGATGGAAAAAGAAAACGACGACGAAGGAAGAAGAATATTCTGCGAGCCGTAACGCCGTAACGCCTCTCTAGCTCGACTATAACATGGACAGAAAAAACAACTTGTTCCATGAATACAACACACAAAGTGTGTTGCGAGTTGCGAGTAAATATCTTTCTTATAATATTCAATACGTTTCATATGAATGAGTGTACATTTGTATTTTGTACATGCAGAGGATTCTCTCTCGATCCTCCTTTCCAGCATGGTCTATGTCTACGAGTATTTGGCTATACAGTAAGTACATGTACTTGTACAGAATATGTACACATTTTTTTGGTCTGTCTCGCTTTTTACATTCTCCATTGCACTGCAATATCAACTACTACGCACTTTTACATTTGCATACGCTCATATTTAGCCTTGATAAAGACTCCATTGTGATTTCTACACTTTTTACAATTGAAGAAGTGAGTGGAAGGAAGGAAGGCCATGCAGAAATGGACATCACACACATCCCATTACTTTTCTCTACAAAATCAAGGCTTCATCCAGCCACGTCCATGGAAAACTTCACCTGGACCTCTTCAAATATAAATTATTGTAAACAAATTGCCAAAATTAACTTCCATGTACTTATTTTGTTTTTTCATATCCCTCTTTTATCTAGATTTTTTTTGGTGGTAAACATTGCTGAATAATTGCGTTTTGTTTTAGTTTTAGTTTTGCTAGTCCATATCACAGCATGTAAAGGCAGTGCAGTGTTCTGCATGGCGTGTGCAGTATATATCTGTATTCTGTATACATATACGGTAATATACGCCATGCACAATCATCATACTATGATACTATGATACTATCGTGCATCCACGATGATCACCTAACTACGTGTTCATTTTTACCGTGTTCCAACACCTGTTCCATTTGGTCTATTTACACGTTTTCTAGATACCGTATAAACTAGAATAGACTCCCAGGGAGTGTATCCGAAAATATTATAGAGTCCCAGGGAGTCTATTACAG
>JAIUND010001167.1:0-41040 GCA_034699125.1 Gisinianus flammeolus
CCCCATTCCCATCACCATTAACTGAAAGATCTCTTTCTTATTTTCTATCCATTATATAGACTGATAAATATTTACAATAATAGTTATT
Organism: Gisinianus flammeolus; assembly: GCA_034699125.1. Classification (NCBI taxonomy): domain Eukaryota; kingdom Metazoa; phylum Arthropoda; class Collembola; order Symphypleona; family Katiannidae; genus Gisinianus; species Gisinianus flammeolus. The sequence continues at coordinate 89 of JAIUND010001167.1, forward strand.
AATTTTTAATTTTGTTCGAATTACATACTTAAATACTTTGGTTTGTTTTCACATGGAAAATTGTTCAATATCTTTTTTACCATTACATATTTTAGTAATTAGTAATTTCCTCATGGTTCCTGTAGCGTGAACTGTGTCATTTGAGCTGGGGCCGAAATAAATAAATAAAGACTTGATTTTTTATTACAATAAATTGTTATTGTTTCTCGCAGTTTCCTATCAACGGCAGACTAAATGGCATAATTTTACATTTCCAAAAACTTTCATCTACAAAATTTCTGTCTTGCTATACATATATAGGAATTGTAGGGGTGAAAATGCATGGATTCACCCCGAAAGTCTCTCCCTCCTTTGTCTGCGTTCGTATTTCATCTTTGGCCTCAACAGAAGACGCTGACGGTTAAACTGTTTTGCTGTTATTGCAATGCTTTTTCTTGTCTTTCTCTCCTCGAATTCTAACGAAGTGCACTAAAAAAACAAACCATGTCCTGAAAATAGTTGTAATTTTAATTGCACAAAAGCACCTTGAAAACATGCTCAAAGTCATATAACGACCCATTTTAGATTATATAGATGACTATTACCTTAAACAGGGGATGTGTAAATAACGAAGGAATGTATAATTTATGTAAATTTCAGGACGACCGGTATTATGTAATAAACTTGACGAAATGACAGGCAAAGTTAAATCAAGGAATCTTGCCCTTTGTTTTATTTCCACTCATTGTCTGAAGCTAAGCGCTAAAGACACTGGCAGTTGGGTATATATTTTGCATGGAATTCTGAAAGTTGTTGACAATTACCGGTATTATTAGCATATGTACATTTGAATTGCATACGTACACTATTAGACATAAATAAATACCAGACGAGCGAGCGACATATTCCGTACTCGATTGGAATTTACAATACATTTTTTTTTGAATTACAACTTCGGGAGCAAGAAAGAGAGAGGCGCAGGATTTTCATTTTTTCGTATACGTCTGTGCACATTTTGATTTCCGATAACTGATAAGCTCAAGTCTGAATTTACAATAACGTAGTAAAAACTAAAAAACTATAAACAGCATACGCACTCAGTAAATGCACAGACTTGACGAGGATGAGTGAAGAAACGTGTGTGTGTATGTGTAGTTAGTTTGAGTGTAGAGACAAACCATGAGATAGAGTAAAATGAACCCATGAGCATGTTTTTAGTCCTGAATGATTTATACGATTAAGTATGGTGGTTGGCTGATATAGCATGGCAGGAGAAGGATGTCACAATTCACATTCAAGTCTTTTCATGTGTGTAAGATACAGTGATGTAGTGATGAAGATCCTGGTCAACCATTCCTCTAACTCTTCTTCTTCGTCGTCGTCGTCTTGAAAAACTACAACTCTCCGAGCCTCTTGAATCTTATGAATCTCCTATAAATCCTGAACCTGCGATTATCAGAACTGAAAGCTCACAAAAGTATGTACACGCTCCTCACCAGATATCTATCATAGGAGAATACTTATAAAATCTCTCTCTCTCTATGTAGTCTTTAACTTGGTGTTGGTACTTTTCGCCTTTCGGATATTCTACATGTTCTCTCTCTCTTCTCGGGGTCTGGTAATGAATTGTTGATATAAAATCCAACAAGACCAAAAGCAGTGATGTTCAGACTTCTTTATAAAATACTACCCAATGTCACATTTTATTATCTCACAAGAAGGATTCCTCTCTCTCTCTCTCTCTCTCTCTCTCTCGCTTTCCAAGTCTGAATTCTCAAATCTTGAGATTCTACTCTGTATATTTATATACTAAAAGCAAGCTATTACGTCAATTTCAACTTCAACTACATGTATCTATCAGTATATATGAGCACCACAAAACTGCATTCTACCTTCTTTTACATATACCTACTGTAGATGAACCTCCAAGCTTGTTTTATAGTTTGAATAGATTCAAAGTGAGTAAGAGGCAGCACGTTACTGTATGTATGGTGTGATCATCAAATATTTTCATATAACCAGACCATGTACACACATACATATGTGTGTAATCTGTCTGTACCCATGTACATGAACATGTACATATATAAATATATTACATTCTGTATGTGGATACACAGGGGTGAGGTGTGTGTGTGTGTGTGTAGTTGTGTAGGGACTTTACTGACGCACCTAGATACCTAATCTTTTCCAAGACCTGGAAGCTTTTATGGGTAGAAAACACCATGGAATTCCATTCCTTGCGTACGCCTCAAGATAACTATAATAAGTGGAAGAAGATTCAGAAAAAAAGTTTCAGGCGACGGGTACGGAGTCTTCCAGGCATTAACGACCGTGCACACACACACACACACACACACACACACACACACACACACACACCAACACACGAAACATCCAGAGTCCGGACCATGCTAGTGCCAGATGTATAATTTCAACTCTTATTCTTACATCATACATTCAAAACATTCAACAAAACCAGAGAGAGAGAGAAAGACAGAGAGAACTAAGAAAATATGTGAATTTCAATGTACACGCTTAAAGAGCTCAACTTGAAATTTTACAGATTGTCAAGAATTTTTTAAAGGAATTATCAACCCTTGGACGTACCTATATATTCTTTATGCTTGTTGAATGTTCTATTTGTAATGGAACGTGATTTACGTTCCATTCTCTTTACATTTATTCTATTTTTTATTGCTCCAGAAAATTTCTTTGGACTGGAACTACACAATGTGTAGTACACATACATAAAAACTCTGATATTCTTTTTAGTACATATACCTATTTACAATATTTACACACAGATACAACATGTGGATTTTCCAAAAGAAAAATGCAGAGAATGCATGAGATTTTTAAAATACTGATGTAATTTCTTGTAACATATTTATTCGGAAAAATACAATGGAATTTCTCACTTTGATTTTCATGTTTTTCCTTCCAAATACGGAAATTCTTCATTTTCTCCTTGTACTTAAAACATCACACGATACACAAAATTGTAGAAAACAACTGTGAAATCTATATGTCGAAAGAAGTACAAAAACTCTTGACTTTTGTGAGTTTGTTTAATGTAATGATGGACTCGACAACTCAGCAAAATCATCAATCATAATCATTATTTTACTATAGTCTTCCCCGTGTGTGTGCGTGTGTGTGCAATTCCAACAAAAGTCGGACATCATTCACAATTTACTTGAGTTATTGTTCTTGGAGACTGCATGGTTGATATCGAATATCAATTTCATTTCAAAGGGATTCTCTTCTTCTATATTTTTTCATTAAGTGAGTGAGAATGATTATGGGCATAGTAGCGGATGGTCCTGGTCCTGCCAAATTATTATTGCCAATATGACTTGGTTTGGCATTGGGATAATTGAATTTGAAATTGGAAATTTCTGGTACAATCATTAAATTCCATACAATCTTTCACATCATGTATTTAATACATATTTGTATGAAAGTCATTTGACTGGAGACAGGAAAATACACACATACAGCATAATAGTTACAGTACGGACATGAGAAGAAGGAAGGTTTAAGAGAAATTACTCAAGTATGCGGTCGTGGGTGAATTCTTCGCATTTTTGTTTTTATTATTTTCTTAAGACTTTTTTTTTTGCAAGTACTTTTTTTTTCATTTCACCTTCTCAACAAGGAAAAACTCAGAGAATTTATTACATGTACTTACATTCTTGTTTTTGAACTTGAGCTGGTAGGTTTTGGACTACAGATTTGAAGTATCTTCAGTTGCTTCTGGTATCTTTGAATCACACTTATTACGTACAGATTGTGAAATGTAAGAACTGGACTCTAAAACATTCTGCGTAGTCCACCTTGTTTTCTCTCCCTCTCTCTCTCTCTCTCTCTATTATATTAATTTGGTTTGGCTTGGCTTAGTGTATCTTGGTTCCGTGGACTGTGAATGTTGTCTAGTGTATTTAGTATTTAGTGCATTTTACCTTCCACGAAAGGATTGAAGTTTACAAGTTAAGATGGTGGAAAAGTCTTGGAGAGTAATACTCATTTCATTTTATGGGCATAAACTTGATGATTAAAATTCAAATGATGGAGAGAAGAAGAACCCGTGGACAATTTTTTCCCAATAATTGACAGATATTGAGCATTTTAATTTTTATCTTATGACTCGAAAATACTTGAAACTAGAACTAGAACTACAAAGAATCCAAATGAGATTCATCTCCACACGCACACACACACACACACACACACACAGAGTAAAGAAATCCATTGGATTCTTTTGGCTTCTCCGTCATTGGCTCTTCATGATAATGATCATGTTTATTTACCATGTTTTTTTTATGGACAAGAGCAAAAGTAGAAGCAGCAGCAGCAGCAATCTGTGCCATAGCTAGATCAAGTTGAAGGAGCTTAAGAAATTTACTTCTGTTCATGTTGAGTCTTCTCTCTCTTTCTCTCTGTACTCTCGCATCCCATGTTATCATTATCTTGAGGAATTCGACAAGACGCAAACATTGTTGCTCCTCATTCTCATTGGTAGTCAGGATTTATGCATCTTAACCTTCAGCATGCATATAGATAATGGACTGCACTGTGTATAATGTAATCACAATGCAGGATTAAATACAAATCCTTCCGACAAAAAAAATTATGAAGCAGTCCCACATGTCTTTATATACAAGCTCAAAATTCGTAATTCGTCATTCTTATATGGAGAAAACTCACAGACTACAAACAACATATTTTAGTCTTTTCAATTGAATGGTATGGAAGTAAAAAGAGATTCAATTGGATTGAAGACCAATGTCTTCAAGAGTCCGAACCAAGGAATCATGCGCTATACAGCTAGCAAGCAAGTTTGCTTTCGAGTCTTCAGATGGACCGAGAGAGCAAGAAAGAGATAGAGAGTTAAAGTTTAAGGCTAACGATAAGTCCGTTATTACACTCTTGTTACGTGTGTGTTTTGGTTTTGGAACACATCTCACATCTGTACACATAACTACACATGCATGTGGAGGAAGAGAGAAAGGATGGAAGATCTTCCCCGAAACAATCATTAAACATTCCACCCTCTCTCGTCATTTCCATCCATTCCGTATATATATATATATATATATATTCAAAAGGACTTGCTGCTCTCTTGCCCTACTGTCTACACTGCCCCATCTCTTCGTATTATTATCATGATAATAATAATTATTATATGTATATACTTAAGATAATGTGGCCTCTCTGTTGTCTCATCCGAGTACGTACTTTTCGTACAATGTGATTTACATTTTCATTTATATATATGTATTTACATATCCACATACATTTGTCGTCAACAAATATTCACATATTAATGGCACTCATTGTGAGTCTTGTGCACAGGTAAGAATACAGACTCAAGAGGAAGATGCATTGGTCATTTGTAAATATGTAAATAAATGCGTTGATTGATAAGCATTGGATCCCTTCATTTTATTTTAATTCAATTCAATAATAACAGCTATACATATTATGTCCGTATAATAAATTCAAAAGGGTATGTGAAATGATAATGGTAAAGTATAGAATATAAGACCAAATAGCAAATGGTAAATGAAACTTTGTACACAGACACACACACGCATAAATGTAAATAGAGATTTCACCATGGCTATATTCCGTTGTCGTCCATTCCATTATATTTTCTGCTGTTCTATTAAAATGATGATGATGAATAGAAATTCAATCCTCATCTTCATCTATTGATAGTCTTATATTCCTCATCTCTTTCTTCTCTCCTCTCCACCTCAAACTATTGATATTATGTCTACAAAGTTGAAGCACAAAAGACTTGCATTTCTATTCCCTTATATCAGATATCTATATATGTATCTGTATATGTAGTATATTTATCGTATCATCATCACATCTTGCGATTGCAGTGCCAAAGGTTTACGATGCATTAAATTGAAATCTAAAATGTAATATTTATTTATTATTTATTATTATTTATATTCATATTCATAGACAAGAGATAGAAAGAGACTTGGAGACGGATGGAGTTTTGTTTTGTATATAGTTGCGTGTACGCTTCATTTGTGTATTTCAAGTTGAAATTTGAATTGTTTTTTCTTCTTCTTCTTCTTCGTCTTCGGATATGCTCAGAGGACGTAATTCAATGCAACTCTTATCTCTTGTCTTTCTCTCTTTTGACTTCTGAGAATTCCATCTCCATCTGTTTCTGTTTTGAATCAAGATTTAAATTGTAGTGTTTAGTGTATATGTAAGTGTATGTGTGTGTGTGTGTGTGTTGGTTTCTTGGTTTACTTTTCTTCAAGTTCACCTTATGACTTACAACTATTATCTATATAATCTATATAGTAGACTTACGATGTACAGAAGAGTGTGTTTACAGAATATATAGGCATTGTATGTAGGTATATGGTATATGTAGGCACATAGTTATTCGGACGTGAAATCTCGACAAGATGATCATTACATGCGATTATTACTTTTTTTTGGTAACCATTATTGGCAGGCAGTAGCAGATGAAGTTCGGCCAGTCAAGGTCGTCAGTTAGGTATTTGAAGAAAATGAGTCCGTGTGAGAATGAGTAGAATTTATATACCTATATGTACAGATATATATTTTTTATATATTCAATTCTCGTTCGCATCATCACCATCATCATCATTTCTTTTTAAACTTTTTCAACTTGTATACGCATGCTGTCAAAATCAAAATGGAAAACCAAAATGATTTTCGTTATTTTTTAACCGTTACCAAAAAATCTTTCTCCGTGAGATTACCATCGTCTTTTATGCTTTTACTTATATCTGTGTGTGTGTGTGTATGAAGAAACTTAATTCAGTATACATGTTAAATTCGGAAACGTATGCAAGAAGTACTGATGAATTGAAATCGATTCGTAGTATTAAAAAAAACACTTATAGCTATCATTTCGTATTTTATTATTTTCGTTTTTTCTTCTTCAAAATTTAGAAATTTAAATTTAAAATATATAAACTTACAAAACATGAACTTTTCTTGTATGATCATCGACGCACGCGTGATAATGAGAACAATGTACTTTTTGTGTTTCTCGTACTCAAGATATCAAAGCGTTGTGGGATATACACATAAAAATGTACATGACGTAATAGGTAGGACTGAAAACTCTAAATGAGTTTTTGACTATGTTTTTGATTAATGTAAGGCGTTCTTTTTTTTAATCTTTTTTTTGTAGTGTGAGTGAAGTTCGATGAACAAGAGAAAGAAAAACAGAGAAAATGTTGAAAATTGATGAGTTACGTATAATTTAGACAGCTGGTATTTGCATTAGCTCATGATGATGACGTATATTTCATAATAATGCACATTTACCTATGAGTTTTTTCATACAGAGAATCCTCATATATATTTGTTTGTACGGAATGAATGGACCAAATAGAAAAATTTAAGAGTACCAAACTCTCTCTCTCATACACACACACACTCAAATTCTGTCGATCCAAAGGAAGGGAAGGAAAAGGTGAAGGAGGATGGAGGACAGAGCGAGAGAGATAGGATGAGGGAACGAGAGTAAAAACAAATTAGAAAAAGGCCTTACTCACAGCGGTCGACAATGGTCCATCCATAGTATCCATCCATACACGTTCACACTACACGACTACACATGTGCTTTCGTCCAGACAACAAGCGAGACATACCTATAGTATCTATTATAGTGGTAGTAGTGGAACAAAATGGAGGGAAAAAATTTGATGGATCTGCGGGTTTTTGGGTGTATAGAATGAAGGGTGTTGAGACCTGTACCAAGAGAATTATTTAGATTTTTTGAGGCCTCCAGGGAATGCTAGGAAAAAGTTTTTGTTCGTCATTATGGTTTCTCTCTCTCTCTTGCTCTCTCTCCCTCTTTGGATGGTCGAAAAGGACAGAAACGGAAAGAACTCTCTGACATTCCTCCTCTCAACGTACACACAAACATACGTAGAAGATGTATATAAGTAGTTTTACTGTATTTTCTTTACGGACTGGATATGTAGGTTGGTGGCTATATAGCACAGGAAAATTACATTATAGAACATTAGAAGGATTGTAGAGTCATTGCCAATGGACGAAATCAACAGTCTGAGAGCCCTGTACTCTGTACATGACTATGACTGCTGCGACTATGACCTGTGGGTGTGTATTGTTATTCCATATGTACACTGGACATCAACTATAACACAGAGTACAACTTTACAAGTAATTTGTATTCTAAAATCCTCATAGTTACCGTGTTCATCCAGTAAAAGAAATTATCCTGTGTTTATGTACCCACATCCACATCCACATCCACATACAGACATACACAAAATGTGTGTGGAGTTTCCTCTATTCAGTATACACATGAAATTCCTTCCAATTGAACTTACTTCCCCACTCGGTGCTCTCTCTCTCTCTTACGTTACACGTAGGTACATACATACATGAGGACGTTGAGTTTGAGAATTTAGAATTTACACTGGTGAGAGAGGTGGTGTAAGTGTGTACGTTTCGTCCTCCTCGAAGGTTGAAGGAAACTATAGTACACTCAGCTCTCTCTCTCTCTCTCTTGGTATATATTTACCAGGGGGTTTCTTTTCCCCCCATGCCTTAATACTTGGTCACAAACTAAAGTAAGCAAAAGCAAGCCAACAGCCTTCGACTTGTTCTTGTTCTTCTTCTTGGTCTTCTTCTTCGTCTACTTATTTTTATTTTTCATTGCTTGTTCTTCGTAAACCCCTAAGGAACTAAAACCTTGATACTAGTCATTTTCCGTTCCATGATATTTCAGCTTTGCTTTCTTCCATCATTCCTTCTTCTTCTATGCATTCTTCTTTATATTATAGGAGAAGAAAAAAATGTGTAGGGATGTATTATACTCAGACAACAACAACAACAACATGTATACGATAGATTTGTATTCTATATTCGTTCATACCTGACATATAAAAATCTGGATTTGGATTTGAATTTTGAATTTCAAATTTTAAATTCAATATGTAGTGTAGTGAGGCATGTAGAAGCCTTGAATGTACATATGAACATGTGTGTGTGTGTGTGTGTGTTTTTGTGAATCTGAATCCCATGTCTTGAAAATTGAAGAAGGAGAAGAAGAAAAAGGAGAAGAAGCTGGGCCGTTGAAGTTGATGCCATGGGGCAAATTCCTTTGACTGAGTTGTTGCATTGCGTGGGCTCTCCATGTATATACTTATATATCGTATATATTCCAAAGAAATCTTTTTCTCATTATATTCCGTGAGTTTGACATACGGTATTTTTACTATGAGTTTTTAACAGTGTGTACATACACAGTCATTACACTCTCTTCATGTACATATGTATATGCATACATACAATGCGTACACTATGTATGTATATCGTCGGCTAAGTTCCACAACCCTGTATTATTATTTGGCCCCAGAAGGCGAATATGCGTGCGCGTTCATATATGCTAAGGTGCAGTATACACCTTCCGGGGCCAAATGATAATACAGGGTTATGGAACTTAGCCGACGATATATGTATTGTATACATGAAGAAAGGTAGATTATACGAGTTGTAATACATCTGTATGTATTACTTTTTTTCCAACAACCCAATGCATGTATAAGAGCTCTGTGTACTTTTTCAATATATGTACATTCTCCATCATCATGCCATTTCACTTGATTCGCATCGCAATGCAACTATTCCTCAGTATGTCCTCCATATATGTATGTATCTATCTACCTATATCTATATATGTATGTACACCACAATATGTAACATGTGTGTAGATTTATATATCCGTCTCTAGTTCATGTATGTATGTATTCACAAAAGGTATATACATATGTACATATGATGCACTATATAGGATGTCGAATACCTTTCAGAAGAATAAGAATGTATATTTTACTCTCTACACCTGCCCCTACGACACACAACCAACAATCCAGTCAGCCAACCTAACATACCTTCGACTTTAAACAACAGTCTCTATCTAAATGCTTACTATTCTCTTTATGTACATGGGCATGTGTGTAAAAGGTATTATATATATATATATATCGTGGTATCGTATACATACAACAGTGAGAGAGAGAGAGAGAGAGAAGAAAAAATCCATGCCCAGCTTTGCTAGATAGAGATACCTTGAGTAAGCTTTGGTATGTAATAGTCGTCGACACAGTGAACATTCAACATGCGACCTACGGCATACGAAATAGGTACATATTTAAAGTGTTTTCAGTGAACGAAGGAACTTTGACGGCTTCACATCGCATCGTACGCACGTACGTGATTTTAAAGCAAAATAATCTTAAAACTTGCTAACCAAATACAACTACGAATACGTAGCAAGTGTCAAGTAAAATATTAGAAATACACATATATAAAATGCCATTTTTCGTACCGGCTGGATAAATCATAACATTTATATTTTAAATACGAAATTCCTTTGTGAAAACGATATTCGTCTGAGAGTCTTTTTTTATACATAAATACAAACAAATATCAAATATATATATAGTTGAGTGTATTTTACGATTTCCTTTGTGGTGGAGTTACACGGAAACGAGCTGATTGATTGAAGCAGTGGAATTTGTTATTTGAAATCTAATGCTGTACAACATAGAAAAGTTATTTTTTTTTCAAGTTGTTTTGAAAATATTTGTGAATTATGTAAAACGTTATCAAATGTGCATGGATTCTGGATTTTTTGAATTGTAATTTGTACGGATCTTTATACTGCTCAGGTAATTTAGCAATACTATTATACACAAATATGTATTTTGGAATTTTGTGTACATAAATCTATGCAGTGCTGAGAGTTGTTGGGAACTCTGTACAATATATTTAAACCTGATTGATTTGGAATCTTTTTATGGTGACTGTTTGCGTAAATATGCAATTTGTTAATTTGAGACTCCTTTTCCGCAGTGTGCAGTACATTTCTATTCGTTTTCTTTTTTTATTCATTTCTCATTCTCACTATGACCTCCCTTCATTTTGTTTGAGGATTAGGAAATGTTTCTTGAATTAGAATATTGTCTATTTTAGTTTTCAATTTATAGTTCTTGTTCACTTGTTCAAACATTTTGTATGAACGTAAATGAATTGTACATGTAGCATTCCGTCTTGTGTGTATGTGTGTGCCTACTCACAATTGAAGTTATAATATTACTAGTAGTAATAGAATCGATGACCAAACCTTCCCTCACATTTTACTAACTGTGTGTGTAAGTACATAGTCAACGGACAGTGGTAGAGTAAACATTAAATAGGCATAGGAATGTGTCTGTCCAAACTCTAAACAAAAAAAATTATTATACAGAATGAAAAATTGTAATTTGTGAATGTGTTCCACGTCCAAGAAGAAGAAGAAGGGGCTTTTGATAATATTTATGAAAGTATAGGTATGTGTGTATGTATATGCGAGGATTGCATGTCTAGATTCTATCGTATGCAATGTGTAATGTAATGTGTTTGGATTTGTGACGAACCTCTGAACTGACGATGAGAGCGAGAGAGAGAGAAGCTTCTGATTTTTATAAAATATAGAATGCATCTACAGATGTAAGTTTATGTCTAGTAAGAAACAAACTTACAAGAGGCAACCATTAACATGTAGAATGAGCAGTAGTATGACGTATGAGTACACACGATATACTGGTGAGGTCGACATAAACACACATAACAATGAACCGCATTCCTTTCGGTCAACTACTACTCAATGGGGGTGACCGAGAAACTATACTATTTGGGATAATCAAACCAAAAGAACCAAGTCTTAACTTTTAATTTCTTTTGCCATAATATATATATATACCTATATAAATATATATATGTGTTTACAAACATCTCTCTCAGGAGTGTACATAGGAGTGTAGCTAAGCTATCTCTTATCTATTCTCAGTACCGTACAAATTTTCCAATATTTACGATCCATTTGCTATGATCAGATGATGATGAAAGATGAGATAAGCTATGATTTTTTGACAATATGACTGTGCTAGTTTTTTTTCAAACGACCATAATACGCACAGGGAAATTCTAATAAATTGGAAATTTATTAACATGTACATACTGTACATATCTCAGTATGTATATGTACATTTGCTTAGGAAGTAGACCTCGTCATGATGATCTATTGTATCCTTTTAATGTACTGATTTATAGATTGTTTGTGAGAGATGAAATTGCATTTATTAGGTAGTCATTCACTCAGAGTAAGTAATCCAAAGCATATTATACATAGCAATTTTGTTTGATGATTTCTAGAAAACGCACAATTTCCTTGCACACATATACTGACATACATAAACATCATTATGGTATATAATCTCGTATGCCATGTACATAATTGAAATTTTAATTTATTCATTTTACTTATTCAAAAAAACAATAACCGTAGAATGTTTAATAGAATAGTAGATGACTTCCATCTCTCACAATTGAAGTAGTAATTTAAATGTGAAATCAGGAAAGAGTAATAGAAACAATACGTTTGCCGTACTTGCTCACACTCACGAATCATTCGAAATTCGAATTCCAGTTGTTAATATTAATTTAATTAATACATAGTTATTTACATTTACATGCAACAATTCGCATCATTAGTCAACAAGACTCCCTTTTAATAATAATAATAACAATTCTAGTAGATATTTCGAACCTTTTTGTGCTTTAGCAAGTCCGCTGGGATAATAGTTCAATTGATAAAATAGGACTAGTCGAAAATTGAAAGTGTCCGACTCGGAAGAAGCTTGCGGACTCGAAAGATTCAGAGTCTGAAATTAAATTTTAGAGTATACATTGCAAATTTTTCGAAATTCGAATTGGTTAGATACAAAAAGGGTTCAGGTGAGTGGGTAAATAAATATATTATTTAATAATAATAAACATAATATGTATAGATAATTTCTTTTTGTGAGGGAAGGAAAAGTTGGTCATTCATGTATAATATTCAGTCATGTACTTGACCATCCTTTTATTATAATAGTATAATGTGTATATGCATATTTTAAATTTTGAATTGCCAATGAAACAAAATGAAACGGAGTGGATTAGGGATTTATGGATTAATAATATTAATGGTGAGGGGATTGTTGTTGTTCCTGATTACAGATTATAAGATTTGAATGGATTGCCGTCGGTCATAAAATTTTCAAAACAACTATTGGACTCGAAGCCTACATAATAATAAGAGAAACATTGAAAAGTGAGACACACAATTTGTGAATTAGTGAACGACACCTGCAACTTTTTTATTTTATTTTTTGATTTGGCATAAATCATTACTATTTCTATACCTTTATCTATGAATATTAATGCACCGTGGAGTGTCCATTTTGAAGAAAAAAAAGTCAAACGGAATCGTATATAGAGAAAGAAGAGAGAGAGAGATATAAAATACATACAAAACATGCTCTCATAGTTTTGGAGTGAGTGCTTGTTGCTCATGTTAAATGTGAAAGTTTTGAATTTCAATCACCTCCGTTTAATTACCTTTTGGTGGTGGATACCTTTTTGAAGTCAAGAGTCTTCATTACACTGAGAATAAGAAGAACATTTAAAGAAATACCGGCAAAGTCTTCTCATCACCCATCCCCTTGTGTTTGTTTAAAAGTATTTTTCTTTAAAAAACAACACTTGTTCTGCATCTTGTTAATCTATATTTTGCAGATCCAATTATTTTGCGGGATACTATTCTTTTGTGCGTGTCTAAAAGAAAAAAAAGTTGACAAATCTATTTGCAAGGGGAAAGGACGTGTCAGATCCGAGTTGTGAAAAAGTGAAAAAAGTTTACAAAACTAGTATACACACTTGTATACTACATTAAAAGTGTAGCGCTATATAAAAGCTTGTGTTTAAATAATTATTGTGACTTTTCTCTTCTGAACAGTATAGTGTGAGTGGACGGTGCATCCATTTTATTTGAAAAATATTTTAGTAAAATACATTTTAAAAACATTGGATTATAAAAAAATATGGCTCATATTCCAAGTTTCAGTGTGTTACTAGTGAGAAATGTCATGTTTCATTTGGCTTGCACGAAATACAGTGCGACAGCTGAATGACGGGAAATAATTTGGGATTCGATGACGGTGAGTATTTTATTTTCATAATTAATTAGTTAATTTTTTTTTTTGACAAAATCGCAAAAATATTTACATCTGATTAGTCACGAACAGCTCTAAAAATCCCGCTTTAAAATCCGACAACAATTGTAATTTTGTACAGTGTGTGTAAAAGTTATCTCCATGAGTTTTTCAATGATTTTTCATTTCTATGATTTCTTCTGTACTCGGAGAAAGGAAGAAATCATAGAAACGAAAAATCATTGAAAAACTCGCGGATATAACTTTTACACACTGTATTTGAAGAGTTTCTGAGCCCAGTAATTGAATAAATGTAGCGTTATATGGGTAACTAACAGACGTGTTTGCCATTAGTAATTAATATAGGATTGAGCATGAACAACAGGAAGAAGCATATTGTGCGAATTTGCAACAGGATTTCCTGGTAGATTTTATAATACCGAGTTTCCCTTCAAAATAGGATACGATACACACACATCATAAGAGATACACGTGTAGGGAGCTGATAGATAAAAATATGTGTATTTAACAATTTCTTATCATCTGTTTAGTTGTGTGTTGTGTATGTATATACTTTCTATAAATTGTCATTCAAATGAAAATAATGTTTTTTAAAGAGTGCGAAACAAGACAAATTAATGTAGACAAGGAAATAAAACTTATGCAACCAGATTATTTATATATTATATTGCTGACATGAGAAATTCATTGTTGAATGTTTATAAATATTGTGTTCAAGATTGCAGGTTAGATACATATTATTACATATCTGTATTTAAATGTAATACAGTTTGAAAATGTCTCTTGTCTCCATCTTGTCTCGTACTCTTGTCTGCCAATTCCCTTAAAATATAATCGTAATGACTATTCTCGCCGATTAATTTTTGCACTTGCATACAAACAACAAGTACAGATGTATGCATTAAAATATGCATTAAAATATGTCATAGTTTCTCTCACCCCGTCTACTCCTTATCATCGTATATTTTTGTCATATATCCTCGTGAATCCGTTGTCTAAACATTTCATTATTCTCAGCTTGTCCTTTGGAATTGTAAATAGAATACTTAATTCTAATCCTAATTATATCTTCAGTATTCACTGAACACTATTCACAATGTTCAAACTATACCGTCTTTCCATTGTTTGTTTTTCACATTTTTTTGACAGCTACAATATGACAATTGGCAGGTTTTGTACACTGGAAATCTTGATTTATATTTAGGCATCTAGTATATTTTTTAAAGACTTTACACTGTAAAGTTTACAATAAAGTACCGGCACAGAGTTTTTGTATGAAACCTGTCGAATTGCACATCGTCCCATCTAATTTTTATCTAATGTATATATATACATAAATATATATACCGTAAAGCTTTAATTAGAAACCTAGGTTTATGTCTGCAAATTCAGAATTAGTCTAAATTCCAAGGATGACTTGAATACATTACGATACATGGCGTACACTAGATAAAACAAGCCAAAAACCTAGGTTTATGATCGAGGTAGGTTTGTAATCGAGAGTAGGTTTTTAATTAAAGGTTTACGGTATATTTATAAAAAACGTTTTTATAAATTATACATTATGTACGTGTTGCAACTCCAGCCTTTCAAATTCATCACAAGTTGACAAAATATGATGCAACGAAAGTAGAAAATGTCTTGTAATTTTGATTGATAACTATCAACTGAAATGGTTTAAAAAATTGCAATTATGGAAGTGTAGTGTATATAATACACAGAATACATACTCGTAGTATAAATAATTTTCTAATATCGCACGTAGATACCATCCTTAACTATAAATTTAGAAGGTGAATCATTAGATTATTAAATTCGATATGCACAATGCGATGGGAAGGATTTCGACTTTTTTTATTCTACGTCTGCAAACTCGAAAATGATAACGCTGTGAAAAAAATATTCTTGTTGTTATTTGATCATCATCTTGAGATTTCCGATTTCTGATTGGTCCATATGATGCCACAAAATTCTAGGAGACAGATAAAACTAGATGCTTTTTTTTTCGTCCACAGTTATTTATTTAGTGTGTAATGTTGATTTTTGAAGAAGGCGTGATAAATAATGAATTAGTCAAATTACTGTGTAGTTTATTTTGAACAGTCAAATTCAAAGGTGTTGTTTATCTATGACATACCTATGATGGCGATGAGCTATATGGAATGTTTACGTTTGCTTTTCCATGTGTGTTTATAAACACACATGATAAGATTAGAATGGAATGTCAGTGGAGAGCCCGTCATCTCTCTCATGACACTAAGTGAACTCATATTTATAGAGTATCAGACAGTCATCACGATCGTGTGGCAGTTCAATTTTTTTAAAAACGAATTAAAAGTTTTTTCAAGGGGTTTGTATTTGTTTGTGTTGCCCATATTTAAGAATGTCTTCCAAAATCATCATCATCCAAATACTTTAATTTCACGATAAAAGTTTTTCAACTTGAATAATGAATAATGACCGGAGCTCTCTCTATTTTTTAAATCTACGTCAATATATGCACGAATATGAAATATTCACATTATATTCATGCCAGAATTGATTTGATGGAGCTGAAAAGAATGCGAGGACGAATCCAAAAGAATTTTCTACTATTATTTATATGTCAGGTGAACATTTTTATCGAGCATACACCCTGATTTATTATGCACTGATATGTTTAGATTTAAAATGTATACTCTTTTACTAGACCTGTAGCGTAAAGTTACTTTATATTATATCCAAGTGCTTATGCACAAGGTATTTTTATGCATATTTTACTTTGTATAAGTACAATTTTAGTATACACACAGACACGGACATTATTGTTAAATATTTTTTTACAATGGTAATAGTAAATTTATATACACACATGACACATAATACATCCCTTCTCTATGTATGTAGCCATGTCAAGTAGATTTTGTTTGTGATTACATATTTGTTCTGACATGCAATGGAATGGTTCTAAAGTCTAGCACGGACTCTTTAACTTGAAATGCCACACAGAGTTTGGGTTTGACAAACCATGAAATTTAACTAAAAATTTAAAATTATTTGTCTACTCTCTCAGTTCTAAAAAAATCGGTCTTTCGGGTCTGCTCATACTATATATATTGTCTAAATTATGCGTTTTACACTTAGTCATTCGTAGGAAAACCAATTTAAATAATAATCTTTCAAAAAGATTCAGTACAGATACGATTTTAATGTCAGTCCTTACGTTGTGCAGGTTAAAAGTTTGGAGATAGTACATATGCAAAGTAATAATTTTCACGCTTTCATTTCTGATGCTTGACAATAGTATGTAATGGGAAATGGTATCCGGTGTTTTAGAGCTCAGACACCGCATTCCACACACATGGATTGGCAATAGGAATGTTCATATGAAAGTGCAACAAGTCAATTGTTACAAGTGCCACATCATTTCCTATCTACTGTCGTTGTTTGTATATATTTTACTTTTCTGTACTATATCATATAGTCTATATGTATTATGTATATATGCTATGATACAAAACTTGTTGTTTTGCTCTGGAATGTATAGTGCTATACACAGTGGTTTTATTGTGCGTGTGATATTGTATATATTATATGGTTTGTGTTTTTTTCGCACTCTTCACAATTCTGTGTTATTATCTCGGATTTTACTCACTTTAGAACCACCAAGAATGAATTCACAATGAATTAAATTATATAAAATACGGTATGGGCAATAGAAATATTTTATAACAGGCGTGTTTACATTTATTTTATTATTGTTTAGCTGTAGCGTATATACTAGTACATATATCTGTATTATTATTCAAACTATTGAAAGTAAGGTTAAATTTTTTTAAGCTCGTAGACAGTAAGAGTAGACAGTTTACAGTTATTTTCATAGTCACCAACAGCAAACAATAATACTTGAAGAATAATAGAAATTATTAATGCAGGAATTTCGGTTATGTTCATATACAATAATAGTACTAGGTATTAGGGTTTTCAAGTTGCGCTAAAGAACAAAAAACATGATTGAATTTCATTGAAATTTATCATATACAATGAGATGGACAAAATGCGTTTGCATATGCTATTGTATGTAACAAGCTGTGTTAAAATTTAAAAGTTGTTCGTGTTCATAATTTGTAGATTGTCCTGTGACCTCCAATCTGAACAATATCTTGGCTATATTTGGTTTTACTTTTTGCATGGTATTGGTAATTCTATTTTATACTATTCAGTGTGCCAGTACATGGACTACATTCCTTACTTGAGGTTATGATTATATGAAGTTTGCACATCCTTAGATATATACATGAATACACATTTGAAGAATATCCCTTCAATGTCAATGGGTGGCAAAAAAAAAAAATTCTCATTGGAGGCCATGAAGGATTTTGTTTTTTGTTTCACGGTAAATTCCACAGGACAAAGTAGAAAGGATACATATATATGCAAGGTTCGTAGCATTGCCAAGCGTCATAAGACTTACAGTTTTGTCCATTCACATTTAAATTGAGGGTTTTTAATTGTAGTCAAAAGGTTCAGAGGGGTATAGACGAATATAATATAATATTGCTAAATTTGGTAATAGACCATTGTAGACTAAACGTCAAAATACAAATTAGATTGTAAATTTTAATGCACTATAAAGTATGATATTATTATTAGGTATTGTTGTATGGACTATGCAATTTGTTGGTAGCATGTTAACTTTTATTTGATGTTAATACAATTTTTTTCATTACTTGTCTTGTAATATTTACAGTTAATTTATTAAAAATGTCAAGTATTAATGTAAGTACTATTTTCTTTTGTGTCAAAGGGTTAAATGATGGGGCGATCGTATCATTATGCGAAGCGGGTCTGTTGTTGAGAATGCGAATGGAGGTGTCCACCATCGTTGCGTGACCGTAGAGTTGTTAACTGGAGAGACAATTCTCATCTCGACTGAGGTAAAATTACATTTGTATCCAAGTGTATATATTATATATGTGTGTAGGTACAATAAATAAATAATTAGTCAATTTATATTTTAATGAGTTCAAAATTTTCAAAACATGTGTCAAACCGATTTCAAAAGAAGAATGGCAACAAGTCATTTAAGGCAATTTGAAATAGGCAGCGAATTACTTGTAGTCCTCAAGACATTTTTTTAAAGAGTAGAGTATATAGAGAGTGTTAGTGCTATTAGTCAACTCAAATGTATGGGAACGTCAGGAGGCAGGTCTGAAGCGTCATAGTAGTAGTAATCATATACGATATAATAAATTTGTATAGCGAGTAAGGAGAGGAGTCTCAAAAGTGATAAACTTTGATAATTAAAGGGACGTTAGTAAAATTTAAATGAAATAATTTAATTTAATTTATTTGGTAATTATCAATACATAGTCAAGTTGTAATTTGGCGAACAATGGGAGTTAGATGATAGATGTTACAGAGAATTAGACAAGAGGAAAAGGAAGCTCAAACTTAAATGGTAGCCCCACCAGCTATGTCAAGTCAGAGAATATGAAGTCGAATACCAAGTATTTATGTTACCCTTATTATATATTATATCAAGTTATGTATACTGTATAGAATTCAAGAAGTAGCCTACCGCTCAAAACTTACAACTATATGAACACAAATTATAAAATGATAGAACATGACGAAAAAAACACCTGTTGAATACCAAATTTTGCTCTCGCTTTTTCCATTTGGCTAATGGTAAAAAGAAAAACTACATTTAGCAGTGTAATGAAGTCAATAGAAATCTTAATCTCCTGTTGGTTCTTTCTAGAAACAGAAATTTGCTCGAGAGCTTGTAGCCAGTAGCAAAAACGTAATGGGTATTTAGTAGATATGCAGAAAGTGTAATAAAACGAACACGAGGAGGAGAATGAAAAAAATGCAGACATAGTTTGAGAGAAAGAGAGAGAATAGAATTAGCTTAATTAAATTTAGGATGTAAATCATGACAAAGGGACGGAAATGTTAATCTGTCTAAACTCTAAGACAGAGATTGAATTGAGTTGCTCATAATTTATATATGTTTTTGTATTTTATTGTTGAGGCTGATAGACAACTAATATGCTGTATTTTCTGCCTTCTATTGGAATGTGTAATGTATTCATTCATCTGCGATATTAATGTCTATGTGTAGAAATACGTAGATATCTTCTACACGATTTGTCTCTCACCATCGGCAAGAAAAATGATAAACTTACACTTACATATATACCTACAGATCTGTATATGTATTTGTATTTAGTTGTAAGAATATGCAGAATGCAGAACCGTATAGTTTGGACTCTAATGCTAATTGTAATGTTGTGATATTAAATATCATTATTACCGTTTTCTATACCATGATAGACATTTCAAAGCTCAAATATGTATAGAGTACATGTATTGAAATTCGTGAGTATTAATAGACATGGTAGATAAAATATGGCACCTTGTCATTCCAAAGTAGAGAGATAGGTATGTATGAGGGATTATAGTAGTAACCTGTATATATACGTGTATGATTTTGTTCCAAGTATAGCATATGGCGTTTAATATTTTTGATGATTATGAGTTATGGTTTGTTGAAGTATGTGAAACTTGAGACCTGAGAGGTATTTAGCAACAAGTATATTTAATAGTTATTAGCTATGCAGTTGAGGATTAGAAGGATTGATAATATGATTTGGGAAAAGTGTGCTGTTGGTGATGCTGGAAAGGTGAAAGGGAAGGACAATGATTAATTCTAAAGGTGTAAATTTTTAATTTGCACAGGGGAAGACAACATGCAGCGCAATTTGGAATCGAGTCGAAGGCGAATTGGTGGCACGCGGCGTGGTCCATCCACAAATTTTTGGACTCGCCATCAAGACTGGTATGCGTTTTAATGAGCTGGTTCTTGGAATTTTTCTCCACTTGTCCATGCACATTTATTCACTTTTGATGTCACACACTCATGTACATACATTTAACTATAACAATGTCCCTACTCATACTCTTACACATACGCAGTAATACGCACATACTCATTTCGACGTTAAGGCGCATAATTTATACACAAATATGTACATAGCTATGCACACACATAAACACTATAATAAATATATAGGTATAATAAAAAGGAATTAAAAGGTACTCATTCTCACTGAGGTAGTGTCAATTAAATCTATTTTAGCAGTGCAAGCTCCCTATATTCCTTTAATCTATTTCTTTCTTTCTTCCTTTCCATCCTTGGCCACACGATAGATAAACAGCCAACTATATAGCTGGCTGTTTATCGACATTGTATAGTTTAGTCATAAGTAAGTACTTGCTAAATTATTTAGCCATAAATATTAAATTTGTAATGTATATTAGAATATGTACCTCAAAGCCTTTTTACATCGCATTTTATGTTTTTTTCTTTAAATGAAATGCCTCTGAGAGGAGAATTTCATATTCAAAAGTATTCAATGGATATGGAGGATGCAAAATTCCAGACGTCAAGTGATATGCAATTTTCAAAATGCCATATACCCGTAGAAAATTCATTTAATGTTCAATATACATGCGTAGCTGTAAAAACTCTATACCACCACACGGACATAGACACAAAACACAAGAATACATACGGTTAAGAAAATAGTCAAATGGTGCTGATGTAATGGGAAATGACGGCAGAGATTCTCTTGATTTGAATACCATGCTCGCTATAGGCGAGAAGGAATATGTGACGCCAAGTTTTTCTTTTTCCTCGAACAATGATTATGCTGTATTTTTTTAAATACACACCAAAGTGTACACTCAGTACACTGTATGAACGTCCGTTTCGTTTTAAGTTAGCAGACATTGTATTTTTTGTACCATGGACAAGGGAATATGTACATCTCTTGTGCAGGTGACCATAATATACAAGTATGTATGTATGATTTAAAAAAATATGCGAATACCTCCGAGTCAAATTCCAACGCATCATGATCGTCATGCTGAGGATGAAAATAATATAAGAATGAAGAAATGAGTAGCACGCAAAACATTTTACAATTTCAACTAACAACAAATTAGGTCTTGTTCAGGAAACTATATCTTTGATGTAAGAAAAAAGCTATATAAGTATGTACGAGAAAAAAGAAATATTAAATATGATGTACATGTATATACACACAGTAATGCACACACATACCAAAATACAACACACGCACCTATATGATTCATGGAGAATTAGAATTACATACATTGTATTTACTTTGGAAATATACTACTCAGTAATAATTACTGTCATTGAAATTGGAATTTCAAATTATGTATTTTACTTGAGGAAAGTTTGGGTGCGGATGACTAGAGAACACACACACTGAAAAATACTACATAATGTCAGACCTTGTCATGCTCAAACTTACACACGCTTATATACATATTTGTAGTGGATTCTTTAAATACATAGACGGAACAGAGAGGAAGGACGTTATTACACCTTTACGTTATTTTGTCTTTATACAGGGTCCGACTGGGTATTTGTGGATCCAGATGCAAAGGTGTCCAAATATTTTCCCAAGGACTTGAAACCGGTAAGTGCAACTTTCTCACAATCTCTATCCTCCCAAAAAATAACCCTATAGTTCAATTAGTGCGAGTTACAAATTTGAGTTGATTGTAAAACTTGCTAGTGCGTGTCATATACCCTACATATACATACATTGCTGTTGAAAACTATATATTTACAGCAAATATTATATGAGCTATATAGTCGTTCGTATACCTTGTTCATTTACCATTTTCAGTTCCAGTACAAACAAAAAGGTAGGAAAATACTTGGATGTTTTAAAAGATATTCAATGTGGTTATGCATGTATACCTATTCACATATACCTTCCACATATGCAGATCTGTGCTTCGTGTATATATTGTGTACATTTCACTTTCTCCTTGTTATGATCAAAATAGCCTAAAATATCTTTATCCTGCGTAACTCCATTGCTTACAGACTGCTTCAAGTAGAAACTAAAAAAGAAGCAAAAGTTTAAAAGACAGCAGAAATATTCCTAGGCAATTTGGCAATTCCAATTATTGAATTTATAATCACAGATAAAAATAATTGTGAGAGGAGCGCTATGTAATATGAGTTCAAATTCAAATTTTTTTTTTACAAAATCGAATCCTGCTCAAATGTCGTATTTTTACTGTCTGTAATTGTGGAATTTGAAACGGGGGGGGGGGGATGTTCAAGAAGTGGAGGAATGTTTTTCAATAGAAGTGAGTTTGCTTTTGGGAGTTTCAAATATACAGATAAAAGTGAGTCAAAATTGCTCAAAAGAATTTAAACGAGCCGGGGTCGAGTGAAAGAATATACTGAAGTAGACGAGGAAAAAAATAAACCGGAGAGAGAGAAAGAGCGGAATTTGGAATTGCTTTACATTTCATTACATTGTATTGCAAAGAAGGTAATATAGTAATATTATACATGGATGTGCTTTGGGTGGGAGCCTAATCGTGTGGCTACGGCATGAATGTTTTCACGTTATCGATGAAATATATGTACGGGATGCCCATTTGTTAATTTGAAGCAGTATAACCTGAACTATGTACGATGTACGTAGTATACAATTGATTACAGTATATAAACTACATACATATGTACATAGATATATTGCTAAGATGCATGAGGGGGGAAAGTAGCCAAGTCCACATCATACCTATAGGTACATCTAACCATAGTATCCATAGTATCCATCCATGTAGCTGACATATTGAAAGAAATATCATGATTTGGCCTCTACCTGCGTTACCGTAGCATTAAATCTTGTGCTTATGTACATGAAATACGTCATACAAAGTGAATCAGAAAGTTTTAATGGTTATACATTGCGTTGTGTGTGCAGAGTATATTCATATTGTATAGATTGTGGATTGTTGACCATTTCCTTTGAGCAACAATTTTCGGTCTGGCCATTCCAATGCCAATACTCACTGCTCTTCAATCTGTGCGTGGAGTAATAGTATAGTATATATATTCTGTACTTTACAGACTCAAGTGTTTTTGCCCTAGAACTTACGATTAGTTTTAACCGCATATCTATTTATCTACAAAATATATAGTAGAATTTTTCCACCTCTTAAATTCTCAACAGTGACCCACACTTTACGTTACGCACACCATGCACATTGTGTGTACATTTGTACATGTGTAAACATACCGATTCAATGGCTAAATGCAAGGGTGAACTACAGAGAGAGAGGGAGAAAGAGAGCAAAAGAGTACAGTTTACAGTTTCCACATGCAGTAGATAGTATAGTTTTGTGGCATCTTTATGACGCGCGGTGCTAGGCTTCAGCTTCGGCTTGGGTTTTTTCAATTATTTCAAATGAAATTTTTCCGAAGGACGTGCCCCTTCACAGAAATATTTTTCGTCCGCCTACTTTTCCGCCGCACCTGGCTCTCTCTCTCTCATACTATTTCTATATATATTCCTGTACGATGAGTGAGATGCCCTTTGTACATAAACACATCTACAGATAATCTATAAAACCCTAGAGAGATCCTACCTGGCCTTTTCTTCAGTTTCCCCATGTAATTTTTCTCCATGATCTCATGTGATGAAGCACCCCCCAACTAGCCCAAGTTTCTGCATTCACTTCACCACAATCAGGATATTAGTCGAGAGTAATTTAGGTTGAGATATAAAAAGATACTGTCTCAGTCTCTCTTTGAAAACATCCAGAAAAAACGAGAGTTCTTCCTCCTGGATCTCCACAAATTCTAGACTATATATACTTTTACATTTGTACCTTGTAAGTGTACGTAAGAATTTCGGGTATGGTCCCCTGAAAAGTATTGTAGACAAACTACAAAACTATGCCATTTTATGAACTCTTACTCTAATGACGATTAATACTGTAGTCTACCTGCTGCCTGCTTCTCTCATTGAAAGGATAAAATATATAAGCGAATGTGGTGTCGACATACCACAATTACATCTTTGAGATTAAGAAATTTTGGAATCAAATTTCTGTTTTAATGGAATTTAAATTGGTTAGGAAAAAAATATTGCACGGACAGAATCTAAAATTTGTTACATATAGAACAATAAGCAGTCGAGGGGAAATAGACAAAAAGAAAACATTGAAAAAAACTTGCAGGGTCTATTATTATTACGTGTCGTGAATTCCATGTAATTCCAGACGACTTGTATGTACTCTGAAAAAAAAGTGTAGAGTAAAAACGAAAAGGAATATAAAAAAAGCAAGTTGAGAAGAGATTCTACAAATAACCGTATTAAATTGGTGAAAAATGAGACGGATGTGTACCACCACCACCAAGTTGAAAGTTATAATAATAATATCCTAATGATTTTAATGTTTATGCATGCATGCATGTACATATTGTACATAATAGGAGCAAGCGTACGGCTGCCTATCCAAGGTACAGTGTATCACCTATTCATTACCTATGTAACACAATCCATTCGGCTTGAATATACCCATATAATGAATAATTTTCGTTAGACATGAAAGCACTTATCAGGACAATAAGTTTCTTAGCAGAGAATTGAGAAGACCAAGAGATATGATTACACAATAATTTTCTGAGTCAAATCTAGAACCATGCAGGGAGATAGAGATAGCTCGTCTTTTCAGTACTAAAGTATGCAGCAGTGAAAGAAGATGAAATATAAGAATTTCTTTACATCCAACACAACAACAGCATCATCATCATCATCATCATCATCATCTTAATATCACATCACATCAGATTCCTGTTCCTTTTTCTCAACTCCATCCAACATCCAATGCAACCTTCGGAAATACGTTTTTGATATATACACGGAGGATGTGTGTGTGAAATGTATGTAGTACATATTATGTAGAATTTGACTATCAGCCTATGAACATCAGAAACAAAGAGGGAAATATCGTATACAAGAGTGCAACAAGAGAGAGAATTTTCACCAAATGATTCCAAAAAACTACGGCACATGTAAGGTAGAATAAGTGTACTAGGTACACATACACATATAGAGTATATGGAAGCACTGAAGCAATGTGTGTGTAAAAGAATTTTGGTAATATTCATCATAATCATCTTCTTAATAGAAATAACAGTATGGGCAAGAATAATAATCAAGAGTTAAGGAAATAACAATAAGAAATATATAACAAAAGGATTGTATTTCCCATCACGTTTTTTCTAATAATACCTAGTAACGATAATGGTATGATCTACAATTATTAAAATGTTTTTTCAGTAGTAAGATCGGTAGCGGCAGGAAGTTAAACGAGTCAAAAATTATTAATGTCTTTCATAATGACCAAATCGTTTTTCAATGGAATTTTATGACAAGACAAGTATATAATGTAATATTTTATATAATATACATATATTGCTCCAAAATAGTATCAAGGATCGAGGCGGATAACCAAGTAAAATGGAATATTCTTGCATATGTACATTCAAGTATGCCTCATACTTTCTACTACAAGTTTAATAGTCGTACGTACGTACTTTGCTTTAAGTTTCCATAATATATTCGGAATTCAAAATTTTCTTGTATCGCCAATTCAAAAAATACTTGATTTTATTTATTTATAGGAAACACAAAAGATTTTTTTTATTACATTAAAAGGGTGTATGTTACTCACTGTGTTGCGGGTTATTGGTTGCTCTTCTATCGGACACACGTCTTTTGTAGCCATATACAAAATTGTATTATTGTACGCGGAGTATTCGTTCTCATTTTGAAGCTCGCACGAAGTTCTACGTACTTATTATGAGACTAGATATATAGCTGTGGTAGGTATATATGTACAGTCTCACTATGATGATAGTGAACATTCCAGAGTTTTTTCTCATCTAGTGTGTGTGTGTGTGTCAGTATGAAAGAAATCATGTGTAAGAAATCTTTAGCTCCGTGTATAAGAGAGAGAGAGAGATGTATCTTCCCGCGTCCATCCACATCAAGAAGAATCTTACAGGTCTGTGTAATAGAATCTCCATCTCCTCAGGTTCTTCATGAGCATGTCATCTCATTTATTTAGAAGAAGAAAAAGCATTTTCGACACTCCAATGGTAATTGTTAAGTGTAATTCTCATCGCAGTCTCTATACGATTACTTTACATTTACATACTCAAAAGTAAATGGGTAGGTTATATAATGTGGCATTCATCTAACCCTAACACACTCAAAATTTTGAATTTTAAACAGATTAAATACGAAATTCTTTCATCTTGTGTCACATTATACACATGACAATAATCTACATATTCTTTTTATGGTTGGTTTAGTTCTTTTTTTTTTTTTTTTGGTTTTGATTTGGTTTGCATAAATCGTACAGGGCATTTCACTAGATTGAATTTGAATTTTTTGTATTCGTATTTATTCTGACTTGGTACTTACCTGTTTGTTCATCGTATATACGAGTCCCGACTCGTATTTTTTTGGTCTGTTTTTCTGTGATGCTTAGCATAAGTAATGCTTCATTGCTATCCATCGTATTGGAATATTGGAATATGGCCAACAGGGGATTGCTGCATAGTATTACTTTTTTCTCTCGGAAGATAAGTCTTGAAGAGTCAGCCATCCGGACACAATAATGCATGACCATGTCTATTATCTGTATGCTCTCCATTGTGCTGCATCAAATGCTTTGACTATCAGAGAGACGTTGTCGATATCAATGCGTGTCCGAGTAGGTATTGAACCAAACCAAATGTATCCCAAGAATGTAGTGTATGTAACCTCATGCGATGAATATGTATGGGCGAGAGAACAACGACTAGCTTCCTTAGTGTAATAATGAAACGACTAAAAAGTGTGTACATAATACATACAATATATTATGAAGTGGAGAAGGAGTTGTAATAGGACAACCTTTAATCTCTCTACACAGAAAATTGAAGGCGGGATCAGAGAGTCAAGAATTTAGAGGATACGTGTGTATATAAAATATAAAATGTGTACTGTATACATGCACGATGAATGGATCAAGATATTTCTCTCTCTCCCTCTCTATAGAACCGCAGTTCTTCATTGCAATACTACAGAGATGCAGATGAAAGAATGGAATGCGAAAAAGAAAACATGTATACACGAGATGCAAACCACAATGGAATATTCACATACCATGGTGCAGTAAATATGAAGATAGTTTATGAATGACGTTTATCATATTATTATCTGCATAATACTATATATGCATGTATATATAGTACTTGTCCAAGTATGCATACACATAATATTATGTGCCATTGTGTATTTTGTGTACTTGGATTTTCATATGTGTTCTATACGAAGACAGCGCTAGATACATTGCCATTTTTTAAAAATTACATATTGATGTTTGTGTATGCGTGTGCGTCCCTTCAATCTTCAAGAGTACCGAGCTTCTATATCTTGTTTATAATGGCTTGACGATTAGCTTTTTTTCTTGTCCATTGGTCTCTGGCTCTGGTATGTCTTGATTCCTTTGTATGCAGTAAGTAAGTATGTAGGTTTGGCCGTCTGTATACGCCGTATGTATAAGCCCAAGACTATGGAATATTAACATGTATTTTGTGGTGTGCATGAGTTTGTGTGTGAGCACTATGAGCAGGGAGAAAGAGTAAATGTTGTATGCTAAATACTGCTGAAAATCATCATATACTGTATAATACTACACGGCATATGGGGAAATAACCAGGTGATGTTGATGGGATGCTGTATAGAATGAGGAGAGAGGGATAGATGGTAGACGATTGAATTGAATTTGAAATAAAGGAATGTTGTCTGCTGCGTATCGAGTGTATATACAAGGAGAGACTCTTACGCTTGTGTGTGGAAAAGAGGAATTTTTTCGTTCTTGGTCCGTCTTTCGTCGTCGATGATTTGCAATGCTAATGAAGCTGAAGCTCAAATTTCACAACCGCTCTCAACTGACTGCTGCTGCTGCAGCTCCGAGCAAAATCTTGTTGTCCTGTTCATTCCTAATGCAAAATACAATACAATATCCATACGTGTTGAAACAACAAATGGAATCAACAAGAAAACTAAGAGAACACTCCTGACTTGTGTTCCCTCAAGTTTTATTCGCTTTAAATCCTTCATTTCATTTGCCTCCTTTAGCTCCTCATATTAAAACAATTGTAGTTATACGTGGTCCACGTAACGTGGACGACCCATGCAATTATTACTATATTCCGTTTTGTGTCCGAGTTGAATGTATAAAAATAAAATAAGTAATTCATTCTCTCGGAATTCAATGGTAGTTCTATCATTTTGTTTTAGAATAATAGTGTTCCTGTTCATTTTGAGTTGTCATCATCAACATATTTATGAGATTAATTACATTGCAGGGATAATTAATATTTTTTGCAATTTTCCTAAAATTGCTTGAATTAGAACTTGAAACATAAAAGTATTTTTCCTGTTTGACAAGTATGTATAATATGAGCATGTGTATAGATATAGATAGAGTATATCATTCACAGGTACACCAAAAAACATAACAAATTATTTTTATTTTAAAAGAAACAATGTATTATTTCTCACGCATGTGAATTGTAATGGGACGCATGGTATTATGACGATGATATTATCATATCATTTAGGAGTATTTGGTACCAAAGGAGGTTCTGTTGCATGTGTATGTATGAAGATGTAGTAGGTAAGGCCTGGTAAGGTATGTGTGGACCACAAAATTGTGAACACGGCTGTTTAGCTAAGTGCACACACATCACGAAGGATAGAGGAGGAATGTATACAATTTACAACAAAACAATTCACAAATTAACTTTTACATGCGATCTTGAAGTATTTGTTTTTTCTACTTGTATTATGTATTTACTAACGGTGACCTATTGTCAAGTTTTGTTGGTTTCATGGCACACACTGATTACTCGAAATTTCTTGTGTATCCGTATATTTTCATGTCCATGTTGACGAGGTGACCACGTAACATTTTTCACATTACATACTGGTAAGAGTATTGCATTAGCGACTTCTTCTCCTTGTTGGTTTGCATATCAAATATTTGGGATAATAATTTTTTTGTATTATTAATTTTAATTACGAGGGCTAAAAAACCTCTAGAACTGTGTGTAGAACTAAAAAATCCGTATTGTTATTGAAGACTATTTTGAATCGGTAGGAACTGCGTTTAATTTTACGATTCAAAAAAATTTCTCTTCTTTTAAAGTTGAGATTGTACATGAATTTCCAGTGAAGTGATACACAGAAGGGGAAAAAAGCTATACATTATTGCAAGATGTGCACAAAAAAATGCGTCACACGTAACGCGTTCGAACATAATGTCATAATTTGACTAGGCATTTGAATATTAGTTAAATTTAAGTACAAGGATATAAATTAGACCATAATATGTCTCATACTGACAGTGTGAGTCGTTTGGCCTCATCAACGCAGAATGCCTCTGTATCTGTTTACATATATATATATGAGGTAAAACCTGTAAGTACTGTATATCGAACCAAATGACACGATCCTTCCTATTATTTGACTATCCGCGTTTATTAAATGCTAAAAACTGTCTTGTATTTACAAAAAATGTATTATTAATGTCTAGTTAACTTTTATACGTAATAATTATTTATTTTTATTTTTTGGCTAGACAACACAATTTACAATGATTATAATTTATAATTACATCTGTATTCATTTGCGTTTGATTATGCATCGTTTTTTATTTTGTACTTACAGCCTTTGCTTGAAATATCTTGCTATATGATTTTCAAAAAAGAAAAAAAAAGAAGAGTTTTCTCGTTGTGTATATGACGTGTATACGTGCAAAGAATTCACAACAGTCTGTAATCAAACATACAGTGCTACTGTATGCCCATCATGTTCAATGTGGATTATTCAATACTTGCGCATAATGTTAATTGTACGAAAATTCCTCATAATTTATTTACCTTGTAATTGTATTGGGATATGTCCCATGAATCTGAAGGACTCTACACATATATAAACATAAACTCATGCATATGTAAAGATTTTGTATCTATTCAGACTCACACGTCATTAAATATCATTATATTTTGTTGTTGTATTTGTCTGGTCGAGGGATATAACCATTAAAATACAGTCCAGCATAACAGAATATACTCAACTCCCTACATGCATCGTATTATGATGTTATGAAAAATATTATAATTGTGAAGCAAATTCCTCTTGAGTCTCTGAATTAGTAATTATAATCCGAGTAATTTTTTCGCGGATGCACTTCACTTGCGTAATGCTAGTTATAAGAACACAAGACAAAACATGGAATGTTGTATGTGAATGTGGACAGGTAGACAGTGTGATTTTATAGCTCCATCATTACCATTATTATGATGCGTATATTATACAAGCACACAAATAATTACAACAAAAAGAAAACTCACAGCTTTGTAACGGAAATAAAGGCAAGGCGAAGAAACATAGGGTGAATTGTAAGAAAATTATACTCTCCATATTTTTTTAGTGTTTACTACGATTCGAATGGGTTTACTGGATATCATGCACTCTGAAAGTATTTATTAATAAATATGAAAGCAATCCTTGAGCATAACCTGAAAAAAGGGTAATTCCTGTATACATTTCAAATGTTATTTTACTCATTTTGAAAGTTTAAACAGGAGCGATTAATACTCTTATAATAAAAAGAACTCATTATGATTATTTTGACGGCTGTGAAATTTGAGGTACTTGGAAGCAAATTAATGACCATCGTCCATACTCTTCTGTATATAACGAGCAGAACCATGGAAAAGGATTTTAGAGGGGGTGTAGATTTAAAGCGGAAATACAATTTAATTGAAACTAGGTAGATTTAGTTTTTTATGTAACACCATGAGAAAACTGTATTTTACAACAGCAATATGTAGCATGCACGTCATGAGAGCTAACTAAGAAGAATACGGAATAACGTGATGTGTAATTATACTATGCCAATGCATATTTAAAAATGCATTTTTATTTCGTATAAATTACATTGTGTCAACTGAAACTGGTGAGCATTTCCCAGTCCCTTTTCTATCGTCCTCCCATACATCTTAAAATTGTTGAAGGAATTTCAATCGTGAGACTCTTTCAAGTTAGAATTCAAGCCAAAAAGCTAGCTGTGTGGAACGAAGAATGTACTATGTACTAGTAACTTGAGATAACATCATTTTTACGAGAACGCTCTAGTATGTAAAAGTCTAAATATCTAGGTGCATGTAAATATAGAGTGTGTAGTAATATGTAGGGGTCTCTCTCCTTTGACTCTTATAATCATAGAAACAGTGCTAGCGTTACGGTATTTCCTTGACTCTCGGATGAGAACGAGAGTCAAGTTTGTTTTCCGAGTTCCATACATATTCATAATAAACTTTGAGGGTGGAAATATATGTATGTATGTACGTTGTGCGTATCACCACATTATGCATATGCATAATGGTTAATATTTGAGTGCTAGTCACAGGAAAAGTTTATTTAAATATAAGTACTTGTGTCGGATACATCGAGAAAGCGTATGCGTATTATATGTATATGTACCAAGTTGAATTTATTATTATATGTATGGCCGGGTCTTTGATTAGTTGACTGTAGGATATTGGAAATTGGACACAAATTGAAAACAAAATCAGGCTTTTCGTTCCCTTGATTTTCTCTGTGTCTATATAGTATATAGACTCTGTGTACATTATTGTGCACGTACAGTCAAAGCAACGTACAGTCCCTGGTAATACCATACATAATTACTAAATAGACAGAAGCTACTTGAGTACAAGGAAAACGACAAAATAGAGGATACCAACAAGGCATGCGAGAATACATATGAGTGATTAGTACACCCATATAAGTTGGACGTTTTTGTGTAGCCGCCATGAAAATTAATGGCAACATTACGGACGTTTGAGTTTTTTTTCAAATATCCTCTTCTTTTTATGCATTGTGAATGAACTATGATTGTCGAGGAAAACAAGAGCAATAAAATTGATAAAAGTTTCATATATATTGAATTCAATCCGAATTTAGTGTGCACATACAGGCATCGTTATGTGCATTGCTACTGTTCTTTTAAATTGGTTACTCTCACTTACTCATATTTTACCCTTTAGATGAGCCATTATTATTATACATTTGAAATAAAATGATACAATCTGGCTGATTAAATGTCCGTAAAAGTTTTTATGGACATAGTAGAACGAAGAAAATAGTTGCATTGTTGTACAGAATGTAAGATGAACCAGAGAAAATTTGCATAGTTGAGGTAAAAGAATGCAAGATCATGATCATGATCGTGGGATGAGGTTATGTATATGATTAAAACTGCACCATAATATCCGTGGAATATGTACAGATAATGAATTCTACTATATACTACTCCATTGCAATTGATAATATTTTGTGAAATTCACGATTATCTGTGCGTAGTTGAGAAAAATAATGAAAGATGAGAATCTGAATGGAAAAAAGATGCAAATAAGTGTGCAATTTTTTATTTTATAAGGAATAAAAAAAAACTACAAAACTTGATTCCTTGATGTATGCATAATATGCATATATACAGAGAGAGTGTGTGATGATGTAGGTAGGAATGAAATGTATATGGACATTCATGGAGCAGGATCATCATTATGAGAAATCAGGATACATTTGAATTTTGTTTGAATGGAATGGAAGACGAAGAAGAAGGAGAAAAAACAAGTTGGCAATGTTATGCAAAATATTATTTTATGTGCAAATTTTCTATATGAATTGTAAAAATAAGGATGGGACTTGATTTGACTGACTCTTGGTGAAGAACGAGGATAACTTGGGCTAGAATTTAAGGGATGGGACATTTTTAATGGGCTACACAACTATCTGGGTTTTTCTTTGTATCCTTCTTCTTCTTCTGCTGTCTATCTATCTAATCATTCTGATCTGACGTTGATTGTGGAAGCGTATTAATGGGCAAGTGAAGTTTTTTGCTGGTTTCTGACGGGAAGTGATATGCAGTAAGTATGTACACATGCATCCCAATTCCAGTTTCAATTCCTTTCTCGATTCAACGTTGAAATTCTTGTGTAAAATTATAAAATACATTATTATAAAAAATGAAAGGTTAGAAAGGGCAGAACTTGAGAATCAAATTAAATATTCCATACAATTTAATTGTGTTTCAGATTTTTATTGAACTAAAGCTTTAAAAATGTAGGATGAAAGAAATTTTCTATGTAAATATCTATACACACATGACACATGGGATGTGAATTACAATTAAAAAGTGGTACCTATACCACAGCAATCAAGTGAATGCCGTTCATACATTTGAATAATAATTGCTAGAGATGCCTTTAAGTATATTATTGAATGGTTAGATTTATAATAAAAAGAAAGTAATTAGAGTAGTAGATTTGCTATCCTTCTTTTCAAAAAAATTGTACAAATTTATTTATTTTCCAATTAGCGAAACCATGTTGATGGCCTCAGCAAGCAACGAAACGAGTTACAAAGACATAAGACATGGTTTCCGTAAATGTTGAAACATTGAAGGAATGTGTGTGTGTATATATATATATTAAGTACTGTATATGCTCATATTTACAGCCCATTACTTTGCCTCATCTATATATTATAGGATACGCATGTGTGTGCAGTGATTGTAAATTGTAATTGAGAAAAACAGATTGTTTGTCCTTTTGGCATTAATGTTTTGGCAGTGAGAGTTAATTAGGCACAAGATGGAATGTTAAAACTACGCTAACGTAGAGAAGGAAAAATTTAGAGAAGAAAAAGAATGAAAAATAAATTAGGGATAAAAGTTTAGAGAATAAGATGGTGACGGAATAGGAGGAGAGAGAATAAGAAAGAACAAAGTGAATTTTTTTTTTATCAAACTGTGAAATAAAAGAATGACTATGACTGGGATGAGATTGATGGTGGAGAAAAAGCTGGAGTATTTCATTTCATTTTATCATTAGAGAGAATTTAGTTTTTGATTCACTTTCTGGTGGATGGTGGATCGTGAGGATGGATGAGCATCTCGTGTGTGTGTAGGAACTACATAGTAGGAAGGTAGGTTAAACCAGAAGCACAGTCTTATTTGTTATTGTATTTCATGAGAAATGTATTATGTATATATGCAGTCTACATGTATGTACATCTTATATGTTAAGATATGCTTGGAGGAAAAATGAGAAAAGGTTTCTAATTCTTATGCAGCTTGCTCTTCTTCTTCTCGTCTTCTCGTCTCCTCGGTCTTGTTGTTGTTGTAAGTTCTAAAGTTCGTAAGACGTTGAAGTTGAATAGTTCCATTCCATTCCTTGGTTGATGGATGAAAGAGGTGGGAAAAAATCTCCTCTCTGGCTCGGGGCATTTTTTTTCTCAATTCCGGTAGCTGCTTTTCTTTTGAAATTTTTACGAGCTCCATTCCGTCCATTTTACAAGGTGCGTCTGCCAGCTTTAGAGAGAGAATTCTCTCTCCTTCATTATATTATAACTCCTAAGTATCCAATGGTCTTTTTTATTCGGCTAATACATACGAGTCGATTCGAATTTTAACTCTGCATCTCCAAAAACTGTAAACACATACATACATACTACATACAATTGTATAATGCAGCAAGCAAATAGTAATAGTATGTGCTACATACACAATTCCAGACTATACATATACACTTTTGATTATATAACATCTTCCAGGGAGAATAGGACCCTAGGTGTGGATTGTACGATATATATATATATATAATATATGTACATATATTCCAAGTCCCCTTTATTCTCTCTCTCGCCTGTCCTTTGGTCTTGCCTTTACACGTGTTTGGTACATATATCCTATACATAGACTTGTGTATCTGTAAAATGTGTATAGTATATGTATATAATTTACAGTGTAACTTACAATTTAATGTATTATCCTGGAAGGCCGAGAGAGAAAATTCTTATTAAAAGCCCTTAGGTATTCTCAAATCTTATCGTAAATTTTCCATGCGTATAGCAAGAGATATGGGAATCGGGAATACTTATCTTTAACTTTCATCCAAAGTCTCCGTATTTCTCGAAGCGAAATCAACCTTATCGATAATAGTTTAATGCGATCGTATCTGAAGTACTGCGACGTCCAAAGAACATTATTTCAGCAGTCAGTATAGAGAAAGTCAGAAATCAGAGTCGAACAGAAGTCATTTTTGTGTAGTTCTTTTTTTGTCTGGCTTTGCTTTTGTTATTTTTATTTTTATTAGTACATACAGGCACTGCACAGTGCACATAGAATGTAGGAATTGTAGGAACAGGTTGAAAATTTTCAACTGGACATGTGCTGTATAAAATGTTCTCTTATATAGATGTACTCATCAATGGACAAATACATAAGGATTTCACTCTCTTTTTCGTTGAAATTTCTCACCTGTTTTTTGGTATTTCTCTTCTGTGTATCTCGGCAATCTAAATCTACAAAATTGGTCTTTAGAATTTCCATTTAGATTTTATAATTTTCCTCATTTTTCTTATATAATGACATGAGTCGAAGTTTTGAAGTTAGAGAGTTGAAGATTTCAATGGAGAAAAAAAGGAGGTACTTTGTGTGGTACAAAACCTGCTATACTATAGAGACTCAAGGGATCCCTGAAAAATTTCCTAACGAGTTTGGAAGAATCATCATCATTAAGCTCATCATGAGCTGATGGCAATACGAGTAGTGGAAATGGCAGTTTCTTGCTCCTTGAGTTAATGATGATGAGAAAAAGTTTTCCAGTATAACATAAAGTAGGTAAAAGTGTACCCTCATGTACTCCTAAAGTTCTAAACTAAAACCTACATATGTATGCATGTACTTATAAAAAAGACTCAAGTTGATGTAACACAGTAAATACTACAATAGCACATGCAACCACAAGTTTGAATCACAAAGGAATTTATGAAATCCTTACACATGGAGATGGAAGGATGTTTGAAAGAATGGAAAGTAGCTGGATTCCTAATGTCTATGCTATTATTTGTATGTACATATTAATCTTCTTTTTTTTTGATGACGCTTGGTGGATTTGTGGTACGATTTTTAATTTTAGTTTATTTTAGTCCATGTGACATATTGTATACAGGGTACATATGTATACATACATGATACATGTGTATATTTGAAATGTATAAATCATGTTTTATGGAACATTTGGTATATCAACTGTTTAGCATCAAAAGTATATGAACCCGCTGGTTTTACGGTCAACGACAGCTTACAACATTGTGTGGAATTTTTATGTTCAAAATTTATTTCAATGTGTTAAGTTTTGTCTCTTTTGTAATAAAACTGTCTAAATTTTGACTTGATTTGATTTTGTATATTCAAACAGGACAACAAGACACTGATACTACTTTACTGCCGAGTCAACTTTTACCTGGATGCCCTACCCCAAAGTTTGTAAGTTATTTATTGAAGAACCTTCTTTTTTCATTTTGAACGTAAAACTTTAATAATGTGTAATACGTACTACATTTTATGTTTACTAATAAATATTGCAAACTGTTATAGTCAGTCTCAAAGTCTTCAATTAAAATTTAAAATACATGTTCAAAATATGTGATCGTGATGGGTTAGTTACTAATATAGATGTATTTAACATAAATTTTATGCATAGCATTTTAGACATAACTAAAAGAAAGGTAGAGTACGCGTACATGATAATATTATTATATGTTCCGACCATATAATATACCATACGGTTAGTAAATCTTAGCGGATGTCTCTCTATCATCTTTTGTGATTGGCAGAAGTCATAAAACAACAAGTGCCGTCCTCATTATCGACAGGAGGAGTTGCAGTGTTTGTATGTATAGTATATGTGAATATATATCACTAGTGACTAGCTAAACATATTGTGTACATTTTATGGCTGATATGTATGTAAAATGAGGAAAGATACAGTATCGGAACGGGAAGTCAAGAGTGACAAAATAAAAGTCGGAATCAGAATCCAAGAACCCACTAAGCCTTTTGCTTTTCAAGAGTAGAGTTGGTACTAAATGATTGACAATAGAAAATTGAATATGTATGATCAAATTATAAAGCGAGTTCATGAGCGTTTTTCTATAAGAAATGTCTTCCATGACTGAAGCACTCACAAGTACAATAAATACTACTAAAGACTTGCAACTAGCCAGGAATTATTCAGTACTTGAGTTTAGTTCAGGTATGCATGCACTTTGAACATCACTCGGGGTCTTTTGTAATGAAAATATTTTATATGCCATACCGTCGGAATATTTTGTATACATATACATACATGAATGAGTATGTGGATAGTGAGATTGAGTTGGACAGTTTATAAGAAGTATACATAATCAAATAAATAAAAGAGTATCGAGTTGAAAGAGTATATTTGGGGATAATGTATACTGTTTTGGATGGACAGTTTAA
Source organism: Gisinianus flammeolus (assembly GCA_034699125.1). Classification (NCBI taxonomy): domain Eukaryota; kingdom Metazoa; phylum Arthropoda; class Collembola; order Symphypleona; family Katiannidae; genus Gisinianus; species Gisinianus flammeolus. Next base: position 38,437 of record JAIUND010001167.1, read on the forward strand.
CATCCCCCATAGTGTTCAGGCAATGTTCAGCTCTTGTTGTTGCTCTCTCGCTTGATATGTCTCTACGAAAATTATCATTATTCTCCTGTCGTGTCTCCACGTTCCATTTGTCTTGTAGGCTTGAATGCCACACTGTTCATGTATTATACTGTCCATGTTTTTCTGTATGTATGAAAACTCGACGTGCTCCATGTCATCCTTCTTCTTCATCATCATCATCGTTGTCTCATCTGTACATATACATACTACTGACTAACAGGAATAAAAAAAGGATAAAAACTATATACGCCTTAGTATACCTACAATTTATAAAATAAAAACAAGCAGTACACACTTACGTTCAAGCAGAACACACTGAACACGTATAGGTACATTTTTCAAGTTCGAAGTGAGACTTGTTGTGATATGTGTAGGGATGCTGTTAGCTGAGAGTGATGCATGCATAAAATTGAGTAAGCAGCAGGGAATATTTGTTCCAAAGAGTATATATATATATATACATGTGATGTGCTTTATCAATGAAATTAAGTCATGGTAAAGATAGGGTGAGGACCCAAATAGAGCACGTCAGGAATTGGGCGAGGTTTGAATATTTTTCTCCATGAAGTGAAGAATAAACTGTATGTTTTTTTCTGATGAAGTTCTTGTTCTTGGTCGTACATAAATAGGAAAAACTTAAAGTTGACGATTAGGGACATGGAGGGAATGAGTAGAACGGTTGCAATATGTACTCGCGGTATGCATGTATTACGTACGCTAAATTTATAATAATTAATGCTTTAACTATTTATTTTTTTGCAAAAAATTTCCAGTGACGTAGTGTCATTACATCACTACTACCTCCAGTTACGGCAGAATTTGGTTTCAGCTGCACGGCATCCAGCAGAAAATATTACGCAACCTGTTGCTTTTGCTTACCAAGCGGAAATAGGAGATTGGAGGCCATGTCAGGAGACTCCAATATGGGCTCAGCATCTGGGTCCAAATTTGGGCCCAGCTCTTACCCGGGCTCATCAAGCACTATCAGGTTTGGGTCAGCAAGCAGCTCGAATTGCGTTTATTCGAGCTGTCATGCCACAATACAATATGCACCTTTATACGATGACATTGAGAACCAAAGATGGGAAAGATGTTCGAGTTTGGATTGGCGTTACTCCAAAAGGAATCGAAGTTTATCAAGTATGTTTTAGTATATTAATTTATGTAATACATAGTATGTATTACATACCATATAGTAGAATTACCATTAAAATCTATCAAACTTTACTGTTAAGAAATAGTATATTGTTAACGTTTAAAAAATTACAACTGGAAAATGTTAGGCATGCTGATGTATTTCATAATACTTTGTTGCTGATGATAATGAGGATGATGTTGCTAATGTAAAATGTATTTTTTTTAAAGAATGGAATCGGCTGTACGGAGATTCCTGAACATCCCAAAGTTACATTTCTATGGGCAAATATTACAAAGCTTTATTTTGAGGTAAGTCAATGATTTACTTGTTATTTACCATTGTCATTTACGAGAATGTATATATGCGCATTATTGGTTTATTCTTGTTCAAATAAGAAGCTGAAATGTTAAGTGAAAAAGGTAGAGGCTTGGGTGATATGAAACTACTTACATATACTTATATTAACATAGGAAAATACAAGAAACAATCTCTTTGGCACATTACAAGTGGCTACGTGTGATTCAGCAAATTTTCGCAATGCAATTTTTTTTAGTAGAGTCTATGACTAGTAGGGGCAAGTATGACATGACCCTGATATTTCGAGTGTTATTATCCTGGACTGGAATGTTGAATATTTGCATATGACGTTTTTATGTGTAGGTATAAGTCTACATTACCTATTTGCAGAGGGTTAGATATACATGTATGTTGTAAACACACACAGTATAATCATTCGTTCACTGTCCATAGACTTAACTATAAGGAATATGACAAGTGTGCACCGTATAGTGATTTTGTTGAGGCCATACTATGGTTTCAAGATTTTTTTGATTTGTCAGTCAATAGACATTTTTTCATACTTACGTAATATCACTTATTCCAGCTGGTATTTTTTTTAATACAGCCCAACTCCATATGTTATTGTAACGTTTAGAACAAAGGACCTTTCTCAAAGGTAGTATCTGTTGACTTCTGAATCGGAATAAGTAAAGACAATTTGATTCTACAAGATTTTTACCTCATTCAAACTCATTTTAACCGAGTTGTTTGTAATTTAAGTTATATTTTCCGCATCAAAAATTATTCTTCATAGGAAGAATTCATATTACGTAATTGCACGACAGCCTGTTGCTGTCAATTTGAACTCACCTATCGACATTCCTAGTAGATATGTAACTTTCCGAGTTATCAGGGCAGTCCGGAAATGTTGGTGTGAGAACTGAACCCAACTTTCAGGAACAGTTAGTTATGATGTAAAAAGACCAGAATGGAACTTTTTTGTAATATTGAGGATCTAGGCCCTTCACAGGGGGACTTTGAAATTTTTTCAACGGGGACACGCATATCTCACAAATGCATTGTCCGATTTCGATGAAATTTGGACAGCAGCTTCCTGACGAGTCTCTTTATGGTGCGTTCATGGTTTG
>JAIUND010001168.1:0-41015 GCA_034699125.1 Gisinianus flammeolus
TCCGGTAACACTAAACTCTGGAAATCTTGCTTTACTTGCTCCAAAAGCTCCTTCACACTTAATATGGACTGGCACTCTCTGTCTGTTAAAAACGTAGCCATATTTTTCCAAATGAAATGTGTTCAGTCTCAGTGAATAAAATTTAGAATTAATGGAGAACTGATTGAATATTAATGATGATGTTGCTTGGTTCTGAATTATGAAGAATGAAGATCCAAAATTCCACCAGAGTCGAGAAATGACTTGCAAGCTCCACCAAAGCTTTGAGGTACTTGAGTACAGATGAGCACTACACAATAAAAGTATTTGCAAATTCGACAAAATACAAATCGTCAAAAACTAGTTCCTTAAAATTATTATGATTTTAATCAAAGAGGAACCATCTTTCACAAAAGTAATAAATAATAAAAGAAACGTTTTAAAAAAATTCACGCGGGGAAGCCAATCAAGAAAATTCGGATGAAAATGCACGCAACGATATATGAAAAGTGTACCGAAAACGCAGCGAGAATATCGATCGGCGTTCAAGTCTAACAAAATTGGTGGAAATTTTTCATTGGCTGAAAAAGCGTAACTCCACCCCTTGCTCACAGAGTTTTTTTCTCGCTAATTCGTTTTGTGCCATTTCCGCTTTTTTCGACAGTATTTGTTTCGAAACTTGAGTGCATTTTTTCCCATTTCTCAATGACATTTGCAATGAAAACATTGGAACCTGTGTATTGAAAGTCCTCAGTTTACACATTTGTTGTCTAAACGGCGTCAAAGTTCAACAAAATATTGTCATTAAAACTTGTTGTAACTGATTAAAATTGAAATTAAGTACCGTGTAATGGGGTGAACTGGACTGACCGGGAGTGAAGTGGACCGATTCGTTTTTTGTGTTTAATGGGCTCCTGCCTTAAAATGGTTGAACTTAGAAAATAGAGTTTATCACAGCATGAAAGGTCGTGTGTTAGGATGCTGTTATTTCTTTTTTTTGAAGGCTGTAGCTGTTTTGGCTCAAGAGCACGGTCTGTTTGAAAAAAGGCGTCAAAAATGGCATTTCTGTACCCCAAAAAACTTTGCGGGATCAAGTGGATCCCGTTGCCCAAATGTCACGAAATTTTTACTGAAGATTCTCTAAACTTATGTTAGATTTTGGGCCTGAGCATTTTGATAATGATCTTCTCCCTGTATTTTAATTAATTTTTTACGAAAACACACAATGTTTTGATAAAAATGGGGTGAATTGGACCGATCTGTCTTTACACTAAAATCGCATGTCTTGAGTCAATTTCACTTGAGAATCAGTTCGTTTTCTCTACACATCCCATAAATCAATTTAGTGAGGTTGGTGCGATGGTTTGCCTTGAAAAGCCATACGACTCTCATTTTGCTCGAATATTCATGAAAATATCCTTCAAAAACAGTGAATTCAGTTGGGTCGGCAGTGAAGTCCACATGAGAGCGTCCAGATCACGTTATTTTGAGTGTAATTCATGGCAACAGAGCTAATTTGTGCAAAAGGAATCAATCTGACACCTTTTGGTGTGTTTTGAAACTTTTTGCACCGACTTTTACCCAGTCGGTCCACTTCACCCCGGCATCGGTCCAAATCACCCCTCGAGGAAAATTAGCTCCAGTTCAGCAATGCTTTAGCATTTTAAAAAATCTTTGGTACTGAGTTATTGACAAAAAGTTGCATCAAATGTTAGCAAAGTTTCGTCAAATTATTCCCCTTAAGAAGTTAGGAGAGTCCAAAGTTGAAAATTCTCGGAAATCGGTCCACTTCACCCCATTCTACGGTACTTTAAATACGAACCACAAAATTAACCAACCGAGTTTCACTATACAGATAGAATGAGATCATTTGACGTGGTCGTGTCTTATATTTAAATTCAAGCGTACTTAATTAGATTGGAATTGTATGAAAATGCATGTGAATATGGAAAAAATCCTTGTTGATGGATGACGAGGAAAATCCTGGGTGAAAAGAGCAGGGAAATAAGTTTCCTTCATTCAAACTTGGATTATTAATTGAATGATTCAATTAATAATGCAAGTTTTTTAGGCCTCATGTCAGTTTAAGTAGTTTTCACCACACCGCTTTAACGGTTTTAACTGCGGTATTGGTGAAAAGCCGGTGAAATTCCGATTGACTATAGGTGCGGCAATTCCATTGTAAAAAATCGAAAATTGTTTATTTATGATATTACGAGTATGATTAATCAAGAATACGTCATTTGGAGACGCTAAATGTGTCACATTTATTATCAGAATTATCAGACAGAATGAATTTAATTACTTTGTCACCGCGATCATCAATTTTCATCATAAGTAGAACTTTCACTCGTTTCTGTACACACTTTTGCAAATGTTTTGTATTCATTTATTTTTATTTGATACATTGGAGAAATTGCATGGCCGACCATAAAACCACAAGCCACAATAATCGTTTAAATGATCTAATGTCAAATGAATATTTCATTTTGAACATGAGCGCAGCAGCAAGAGGGAAATTATCACAATGATGGTACATAAGCACGAGTTTTTCAGGGTTTCATAATTCAAAGGACAATTCATTATTATTAAGGAAACCTACAAATAAACAATAAACATTACGATATAAATACTTTCACTTTTTCTATTTAGTTTTTTTTGTGTACGCGTGATGCGTTCAGAAACATCATTAAAATTTTGATTTCGATTTCGGATGATGACAAATAAAAAGGAGCCCTGTCGACTTATTTATTTCATTATGTATCTCTTTTTACCGCTTGATTCTATATTCACCTCGAAGAATTCCCCACCGTGTCCTTTCCCTTTTTTTTGACTCGTGCATTTTGGGTGTCGTTGCTGATGTACGGAATCACCAACGATTGTCCAGGAGTGGTGGCGAATGATCCTCCATCGACACCTACCCATTTTAAGTAATCAAAAAAAAATCAATTCAATTCAATTCAGGTAAATAAGAAGATATTTTCATCGAAAAACATTTCGTGTCTTGTAATTCCAGAAAATTATTTTATGTGGATTAAAATTAGGTCGAAAGTTTCGATGACCAAAACCCATTTTCTACCTATATCTTAAATGCCTGCAAATGGGGAGATAAAATCCTGTTTATTGTGGAATGAGAGAACTCAGGAAAGTTTTTTTTTATTAGTACACAGTGAAACATTTGAGGGAACTGAAAATAGAAGAAAATGGAAACTTTGCTAAGGAGAAGGACTCAAACTTCTAAATATAGATTGAATTTAGTGGGAGCGGGAGCTAATACCTAAATATATGATGGAAATTGGGGGGATTTTGATTTGATTGGACTCTTTGTCTCTCTCTCTCTCTCTCTCTCTCTCTCTTCAAGTTCCAACAAAGAAGACTGAGTGAAGAGTATACATGTGAAAGTCATATAAAGTGAAAGTCACTTTTTTTACTTCCCCTTCTTTTACGTTGACTCCTCAAAGTTACTCAAAGTCTGACTTTGACGATTGAAGATTAAAGAGAGAGAGACTTTTCCTTGTGTAGACGGACGGACATGGGATTCTCGTTCTTATATCTTTATATAGGGAAAGGAAAAGTTTGAGTTGAGTTTGAAACGTTGAATACAAAAAGGCAGAGGAGGGGGGGAAAGTGGGATGATAGTTGATGAAAATGAAAACTCAGTTGATCAGACATCAAACATCCGGGATTTCCTGAATCCTGAATCCTGAATATCCCAATTGAGACAAGTACCATCGTAATATGCTCAAAAAAATACATACTGACGATTAGACTTCCCTTGGTTCTTGGTTCTTGGTTCTGGGTTCACTTGCCCTCCTTCTGATATGACCATGAAACTCAACAAGGATCAAAACTCTCAACTTTTTTTTCTTTTTACTCTACATACTTGAGCTCTCTTTCACTCATCTTAGTATTAGCTTGATTCCAAATGAATTTCTCTCTCTCCTTCTCTCTTTTTTTATTCGTCTCACTCATCAATTTCCTTTTTCTCTTTCCTTTCCATAGACACAACTAATATAAAAAATATCAAGGATTTATAAAGTTCCTTTCACCGAATTCATTCAAGAAATATCAAAATCGGAAATCCAACAAAGCTGATCAAGTCCTTACTCTTTTTTTTTACTCAATATCTTTTAAACCTGCATTGAAAATCTGAATTTTCCTTGTATGACTTACTTTAAAATTGTAATACGGCAGACAGCCTGAATCGAAATCCATTTTGCCATTTCAGGACAAAAGACATCAAAATTTAACGTGCGTGTTCTCTCTCGTTCCTCGTCGTTATTCAATGGCAATGGGAAATGGCGAAATTCAAGTACATGACTATTAAAAAGTTATGGAACAGAGTGCATTTATTTGTATATTTGGTTTGGTTTCGAGGGGGGGGGGGGGGGGGGGGGGGAAAAGTGTGTTTTAAATTAACATGCATGAACTCATTCAATTCGCGATTCGCCATTCTCATTGTCTCGTCTGACGACGAGTCCTTTTTTTAGGGCTTCCATAATTTTATATATCGTCTGTTAAGTTCACAAACGAACTATAATTATTTTCCTTAATTTCCTTGACCTGCTCCAAAGGTCAAATGGCTCAAGATGGAGCGTCGGGTCCTTCGACGTTATTGTCTACCATGGCCTTTCCTGTCACCCTGAATTTTTTCAGAATTTTACCCAGAAAGACGGACGCAGTCGTCTCATTTCCGCAAATAAAGGGAAATCCTTATATGTAGTTCGTTTGTGAACTTAACAGACGATATGTAGGTTCAAGTTCAAGTCGGTGTGGTGTTGTTAGAAAAACCTATAAAATAAGGGGAATCTCAATGTATACGAACTCTCGAGTTTGTACAAAATAATTTGATGACGTGACAAAGGTCGTCAAAAAGTTAGGAAACACTTTCATTCCCACACAACAATTTGAGTTTCCAACCAAAGCTCCTCGACAATTCCCAATTCAATGGACGAGACGACGGCAAGGGAGCAAACGGAGGAACATGAAGCCCAAGGAATATATAAAATGACAACCCAATTTTATGTCTACTTTTGTACTTTTGCGAGTTCTCTCTCTTTCTCCGAGGCACAAAAAAGGACGGACGACACGACGAATCTCCCATTTGAGTTTCCCTTCTCTAAAAAACATTTTCAGTTTGAATTTAAAATTCAAATTCTACACATGAAGGAAACAAATTCAAAACTACGTATATATATACTGCAAATTGTACAGCATGTAAAGAAAGAAGGGGAAAGTACAAAGACCTTCAAGTTGAAGTTGAAGTTGAAGTCGAAATTCAGAAAAGGAAAAAAAGAACATTCCTTTTTTTATATATAAATAATAACAATAATAATAATGATGATGATGATGATTTTCTCTGTGTTGGGGACCGGATGGAAATGTCAAGCGTCAAAAAAATTCCACATTCCACACATTCAAATGCCTCAAGAAAGGGGGTAAATGTGTAAAAGGATGGAAAATACAGAGAGGACATGGAGAGATAATTCACAAAGTGAAAGAGGAGAAGATAAAGAAAAGAGAAAAAGCACGGACAGAATCGCGATACGATAGCAGTCAAACAAAAAAACAGAAAAAGAAGAAAAACTGGAGAGAATAAAGTGAAAACAAAGGGAGGGAAAGAAATAAAGGACGGTGTCAAGTAGAAAACTATGTGTGAATATGAATGAGCATGAGAAGGAACGGGAGAAAGAAATGTAGATGTAGACATTTCCTCCACAGATATTTCTGTCCCTGTTACATGTTTCTGTTTCTGTGTCTGTGTGTATTTCTGTAGAGAAAAAAGGGAGAAAGTTCTGAACTTTCTCCAGCCAATGTCGTAAGTATTTTGTATTCTGTTTCGGTAGTTTCTCTCTGGTAGTTTCGTTTCTCCCCCCATACCACACACCACATACACACACACACACACCCACACACACACAACGATACGATGAAAAACGATGCTCGTCGTCATGGAAGAAAAACTGTACAAAATGATGTTGGTTACCGGTACGAATTCTGAATGTTAAAAGAGAGAGGGAAAGAAACCTGAGCGTTTTTTTTAACTGGGTGCTCGCTCACCTGTTTGCGGAAGGCAGCCGAGGAAGAGGATGAAGATGGGGGTGGTGGGGGGAGTGGAAGCATGAGATCATCAGGCATTGTTGGTGAAGGGACGTCCATTGTCGGTTCCCGATTGGACTTGAGACTGGCAGACCTTTTAAGGGAGATGAGAGACTCGGAAGTGTGGAGTCTGGCATGAGTCTCATGATGACTCGCCCGACTGCTACTTCGACCTCCCAAAACTATTTCTAACCACAACACACACACACACATTACAATTACAATTACAATGATTAGAATTCTTCTAAGTTAACAGACAACAGACAATAATTAAATAAATAATTAATTGTTTATTTATTTGTTTTTTTTTGACAAAGTCCTCTTTATCGTTTTCGTTTTTGGGGAAGGGGAAAAATCTCTGACCTGTTGGATCGACGTGAGTGCGGACAGAAAGCTCTGCACGACTATGTTGAGGACTATTTTCATGGGATGGGAATTCAAAGTCCATGCCACAGAAATTACAGACGAAACAACACCACTCGAGTAAACAATGTTTGAAACCATTTCGGAGTGGATGATGGAGGATGAGCAGGAGCACCTAAGCATAAATTTATACAAGAAGACAACTCAAGTAAATACAGTAGTACATGATGACAGTTGATAGTACAATTTGAATTTGAACAGCATCAAGTGAATTGTAATTGTAAGAAATATCAAAATTTGCAAACCGGATGCGCGGCGGAATGAGCAAAGGCAGCCATGAGCGTTAGTTCGTATGCGTACGGTGCTGGATCTTCCCACACCCCCGTCCCTATACAAATACATAAATAAATTGAATAAATATCAACAACATTCACATAAAACACACACACACACACGAACATCCAAATACTCAAACACTTTCTTCTTCCCATGCACAAACCACCACCACCAAAAAAATCCCGATTCCAAAATAAACCCTCCAAAAACCCGACAGACCTTGAGGAATTGAAGAAAGGGGAGGGGGAAAACACGAGGAGGGGGGAAATCGCCGATAAGAAACTCTCCAAATCTCCAATCAACAATTCAACTTCATCCTCCAACGTGCTCAATTGCTATTTACAACCCATCGTGACCACATCTTACTCTCCCTCTCTCTCTCTCTCTTTTCCCTTGCACAGAAAAACGAGGAGATGTAGAAGAGATCCGCTCAAATAACGGCTAAGACAGTCCTCGAGCAAACATAAACCACATTATGGGATTACTCACCCGAAATACCTAACGCAAGAGAAAGAATGAGAGATAGAGAGAGAGATTTCCTCCATCACATCATCCTCATCCACATTCCCATTCTCCGCCCGTCTCTCCATCTCTCTCTCTCGAGCGATCTTCCCTCAAATATCAACTACCGAAACCGAACATCACACGCTCTGACTATATCTGTATAAAAACATGAAAAACATTCCAATTCACTCGCTTTCCTCCATCGAAAGCGGGACATTCTATTTTACACACTGACGTTTTACAACTTTTACATCTCAATCTGAATGCATAATTCATGGCGTTTTTTTTCCTTCCTCCCCTCCTCCTCGTTGTTTTCGTCATCATCTCCTTCTCCTCCGTCTAATCTCTTCCCTCATCCTCCCCAACACGGACACTCCCAAACCAAACCAAACCAAACGAACACAAAGATTCAGATTAACGTACCGCCCTACTTTCCCTCACACACACACACACACACACATACAAGTATTCCCAGTGTGAAAGATCTAAATCTTTTCCCCCCACGCTATCTGACTATCTGGAAAAATGAAACGAGAACAAACGAGGGAGAGAGAAAGAGAGATTTGAACAATTTAAAAGAGGAATTTAAGGATTTCGGTGGAGAAAAAAATGGAATTTCGAAAGAAATGGGAGGGAAATGAAAGTTACATTTATTGTAGTACTTGATTTTTATTACAGGAATTATTTAAATGTGAAAGTGAGCACAGCTCGACGACTCCTTGTTTATCTTAACTTAATTTAATGGTGATGAAAATGAGGTGGAAATGTTTAAATGAGTTTCGCAGTGGAACTCTCGGAAAATTCATGTTTGACTGTAAGTACTCTGTATTTATTTTCTGTTTATTTATATGTATTTCTGTGTGTGTGTGTGTCGGATTCGACTCATTACGGACCCATAAAATCCCTTTTAAGGCTCTCCTGATGACTATTAAGATATTTTTACGAGGGGGACAGGAAGGAAAGTTCAAACTTGTTGAGAGGAAATTTCACGTGTGTGGCGCACCAAGTGAGGGAATGGAAATTGGGGCTGGTCAAATGGCCAAACAAATTGGAGATTCTCTTTCGTATAATCATTGTAATCGTAATCGTAATCGTAATCATTGACGGAATCGAATTGATGGGGCTTCAGGAAAAATAAATAATGGAATCTCCTCCGAATCTCGTTACATTTCACCTGAACCTAATGGAGAAATGTCTCCGTCTCTCTCTCCTCCACACATTTTTTTGTGGGTGTGTTTGTTTGTTCGTTTGGTATAGATGATCGGGGGGGGGGGAGAACTTAAAGTTAAAAAAGGGAAGGTGATATTTTGTGATTACCGACTGGAGCAATGAGGGCAACAACATAAAGGGGGACCCAACAAAGTAAATTGGCAACGGCCAGCGTGCCCAATGTCCGGATATGACAACGACCATTCCTCTGGGCTTGTCGTAGAAAAGCATCCATCTCACTGGCCGTGGCTGTGTGACCTTTCCCCGAACCAAAGGATGCACTCTGATGATGATGTGGATGTGGATGTTGATGATGATGAGAACTTGAGGAATTCCCACCACCACCACCCCCACCGCCAGCACTGCTTTGATTGACATTGACGGATGCATGACTGCTTCCATGTGTTAAGACGGTCGTGCTGGAGCTTGGATTATTCACCGAGGAGGCGACAGCCGAGGAATGTGTTTGATAGCCAGGTGCTTGAATCCCAGCTAAACCCGCCAAACCAGCCCCAGCTGCAGCGAGTAAACCAATTCGAGCTCGTGCTGTACAACAACAGCAACAACGAAGAAAACACAATTCGTTAATTAATTCATAAATAATTATCTTTGAGTAATTTCAAAAAATGTATTCATCCATTGTATCAAGAACGTACCGAGATCCTTTTTTAATTTGCGAAGATGAGCAGCCGCAAGTCCGACACAGAGGAGATTGACGGTGGCCCAAAGGGCATTGAGTACGACGTGACGAGCGGGCCCACGAACTAAAGGACAGGATGTGGAGCGTGGTGTGGCTTCCGCTTGAGCTGCCAGAGCTCCACTGAGGAATGTCGGACCCAAATTAATCGTCAATGCGGCAAACCAAACCATGAATGTCCCAAAGAGAACACATTGAGGAGAGTCCGGCATGGCAGTCGTCTCCGCCAAGAGATTCGCATCCTCTTCATAGTAATCCTATTATTTAAATTTAAATACACAGTATGCACAATATACAACAACAAGCACACAAGTTTAGACATTCGTGGGAGATTCCTGGAGACTTTGTGCAAAGGAATTCACCCAAAGAAAGTCTCCCTTTTGTTTCGTTCGTTCTTCATTTTTTTTTTGTTTTTTCATGAGCGACTATTGGTTCGAGAGGTCAGCGAGGTGTTTTCGTTGCTGGCTGGGAGAGAAAGGTAGGGAAAGTAAAAGTAAAAGTGAGAGGAATACGATAGAAAGAGGAAGAGAGGTAACGTAACTGTAGAAACAACTTTTTTTCTTCATCGTACATATTATGGGGGATGAGTTATGAGGAAAGTTGTGGGCTACAGAAGACGACAGCAGATAGAAGACAGAAGACAGACGAGAGACGAGAGAAGTGAGACTTAAAGACTCTTTTAAAAAACTTCTCCACAGCTTAATTTCCAAGGCTGACCAGAAACTTAAAATCTTCTTAAAATAGAGACAATACCTCTCAAAAATCTCTTTTCTCATTCCATTGTCTTTTTCTGTTTCAAGTTTGCCGTTTTCAATTTTGGCACGCAACCATTCACAATTCACAATTCAAAATCCACACACAAAAAGTTCAGAGTCAGTTGTTCTTTCTTTTTATACACATAGAAATGTGAATGACGGAGTTTTTTGGATGCGGATATTTCCAGTTCCAGCGGATGTGTAGAAGGAAATTCATTGCTCTCTTCTCATTCATATTGTATGTAGATCAAAGGAATCCCCCGACTATATGAAATAATAAAACCTTCAATTATTTCTCGAGTCAAATTTTCCTATCTCTCTCTCTTTCTCTTTTTCTCTCTTTCTCTTTTTGTCGAAACAGACGGAAGAGGAAATGAGAAGCAGAGGAAGAAAGCACAGTTCATTGAATTTCCCAACCATTTTTTCGGTCGGAAGTCCCTCAATTTTTCCGGTACTCTGGAAAACCTCACAAAAGAGCAGCATTTGACTCATTTTCCTTCCTTCTCTCTTCATTTTATATACTTTTGGAATCCGGCCATGAAAATGAGAATGAAAATCTGAAAAGCTTCTCTCTCTCTTTCTCTCTCTCTCTCTCTCATTATCCTCATCATAATTAAATTCCTTCAACATTCAATGCCAATGCAAATGCCAATGCAAATATAAATTTCCATCCGCCGCACTCTTAAACAAATTGAACCATGAATTTCCTTTGTAAAAAAGAATTCAGGGAAATTAAAACTGTATGTCCGGACTTAAAAACATGTGACGTACGTACCGTACACACAAAATTGTAAAATTGAACACACAAAACTGATGAAACAACAACGGCATAGTAAAAAAACGACAAGTGAAAAAATAAGAAAATAGAGAGTGAAAGTCATCATAATTTCAGCGGAGAAAATCATGATTACGAACTTCCAAGTCGTTTTGTTGGGTGCAGAAAAAAATGATGAGGATGTGAAAAAATTGGATGCGAATTTATTAATGCAAGAAAACGGGGAAGAAAAAAAATTCCACGTTGTTTTTTTTCCCCCATTTCGACATTGTAACAATGAATTCTGACGATGAGTTTCTCTCCGTTCGTCTTCTGTCCATGGTAAAGTGTGGAGTCTCCATCTCCATCTCAAGCTTTAGCTTTAGCTTTAGCGTTATATGGATGAATATGAATTCCTAATGTTCGCCTTTGGGGAGGAAAAAGGAAAAGGAGAAAAGTAGTTGAGAAAAAGCGAGAGGCAGAATCGTGTGAGCATTCCTAAAGAATGCAAAGTATTCTCCCGGGTAAATTACTCATATGAACTTCATTTTCTCTTTCTCTCTCTTTCTTTCTCTCTCTCTCGACTCGGAGGTATTTAGTATTTAGCCATTTCAAGAGATTAGGCCAGACCAGCATCCATGATGGCAAGGAGGCAGGTTGGAGCATCAGCACAACGTACAAAGTACAATTAAGGCATGAGAGAGTCCTAATTAAGTATGCACATGTTCAAAACATTTCCATTCTTTCTCCATCCAAGTAAACTTCTCCAAAGAATTCTCATGCAGGTCGACCAGCTCAAACCGTTAGGTAAAACTGGACCAATTTCCTTGCTGCTGCTCCTGCTCCTGCTGCAGGTAGACCAAAAAACAGAATACCCCAAGGGGGGAGAAAAGAGAGAAGAGAAGAAAAATATTCTCAAATGATCAAATCCTACATGAGAAATGAGATGAGAACCAACAACAACCAACCATCACAAGAAAAATGATGAACGAACAAAAAGGGAAAACTTTGTTTTTCAAGAAGAAGAAGAAGAAGAAGCTTTCACTCGAGTAATTCTTCCTCTTTTTTTTTTGTTGGAAAGAGAACCACAACTTTTGTTGGTGAATGCGGGAAACTTACGGAATAGTAGGAATCTTGAGCTCCTTTGGGGTAAAGTGGCGATGCGTAGTGATTGCTACTCTGCGTCCGGACATACCCTGGTTTTTTTTTTATTTTTTTAAAAAAAAAACAACACCGACACAATTGTTACATATGATATAATCACTCTTTTTACATGTATTTATATCGTATATTTATGAAAATAAATGTTCGAACCTGCAGATTGAAGGAGGGTGGGGACGAGGACAGGGGGTGGAAGAAGAGGGGCATCACTCAGACTGGCGGTGAGGAGATTGAGACTGGTGACGGTGGCGAGGAGGAGGAATGCCGTGTCCAGGAGGGAACAACGTGATACAGCATGACATCGAAGGACAGACAATGCCAGCGGGATTAATAAAGCAGCTCGAGCACCGTCCACAAATGTCCCATGAAGAAGTAACCCCGAGGACCATCTGGAAAACACACAATACAATACACAACAAAACAAATGACGAAGGACAAATCCATAATGATTAAGAACAGACGGACGGATGGACGGACGGACGGACGGACGGACGGACGGAATGAATCCCATCAGAAGAAGCAGCTCACAATTAGAAGCAAGTGGAGTTCATATGATGTGAATAGTCATACAATTTTATTTAAAATGTATTTTACCAGCATGCTCAACATCAATTCTCTTCTCAATTAAGTTTAATGATTGAGATCCCACAATTTTTAGAAACATTGAAAAAATCCCAATCATCATTACGGGCACACTTTTGAACTTTTGACTTTTGCACTCTGAACATGCAATTCCTTCCATGATCCATTAAATTCTTAATTCTTGGGAATTTCTCCTTGAGTACAATTTTGAATGTAAAAACTGAAAAATGTAATGTCAGTTGAGTACGAAAAAAGTAGGAACAAAACAAAAAAAAAGCTCAAAAAAACTAAAGGAAGACGGAAAGGGAAAAAAATACTTCTTGCTGTCTAGAAAATTTCCTTTCCACGTTGAAATGAAAACGTTCGTTTGTTCCAGATGCGGATGAAGGTTAATTCAATAAAGGGAAAGTGAAAGAAGAAGAAGAAGAAGAAGAAGAGAAAGAGCAGCTGTATTTAAAAAAATTCCCTCATCCCTTGGCCATATACAGATACGATATAAAGAAAAAGAAAAGGAATTGGAGTAATGAAATGAAATGAATCCCCATTGCTCCTTTGCCCTTTTCCTTTTCTCGATCTCTCCATTTGTGTCTGTATTTTAATTTTAATTGGAATTGGAAATTTGACATGTTGAATGTCGAGTGTTGATGGCTTTCATCTCAACTCAACTCAACTCATCTCATCACGTCACATCACGTGATAATTCCAATTAAATTTCGATTCCTCTCACTAATCCGCTAATTCCAAGTTCACAACTAACTTTTTTGACGACATGGAGCAACAGCAGCAGGAGGAGGAGCAGGAGCGACAAATGACAAGTAAAACGGAAACTATAAGTGTAGATAACAGAATTTGAGCAACTTCCCAGGACGACAGCAACGACAGCCAAATCAAGACAAAAAGAGAGAAAGTCACCGTGACAAAATGAAAACTTTATGTAAACGAGAGAGAACGTCTTATGACTTTCTCTCTTACCTTATGACTTTTGTCGTTATATTTGTCTTTTCCTCTCTCCAGTTCAAGTGTGTAGTTCATAGCATATCCTACTTTTGCTTCATTTCTCTGTCCTTTTCTCTTGAAGAAATGATTCGGAGAATTCCGAAGGAATCCCGAGAGCATTGAGCATTGAGAATTGAATAAAAACATGAGGAGAAAGAAGAAGTCTCCTCTGTTTTTTGTCAGTGTCAAAAATATGGAATGACTGCTGCTGCTCCTGCTGCTGCTGCTACTCAAAATGGAATCCCAACAAGATTTATCTGTTATTGTCAAAGCATGTGATGACTAATCACGTCCTTATCAAAAGATCATCTTCATTCTCATCTCTCTCTCTCTCTCTCTCTCCTTGCTATTTTGAATGATGCAGATTTTTCCTTTATTTGATTTAGTTTTTTATCCAAATCAAATCACAATCACAAACAAAAACCAAATCCAGCTCACTTTTCACATTTTAGAGATAAAATATCGTAGTATATTAATTTATTGCACACTCCACAGTTTTAATTTTCTTTTTTTTATCGTTCTCACAAGGGAATGAAATTTCATTCGATTTCCTTTCATCTCTTTCTCTCTCTCTTTCTCTCTCTCTCTCTCTGTCTCTGTCTTTTCCTCTAAATTCATTTCAAATTAAGTCAGGATAATTATGAAGAGAGAGAGAAAGAGAGAAACTCAATCAGAGTGAATTTGTGAATTTGTAAATTTGAGACCGAGACAAAAAGAGAGCGAGAGAGACCAGTTAATTTTATGCTATGCGCTTGTGGTTTTGGTTTTTGGTTTGGAGCTGAGTTGTCGACTACGAATTTCGATTCCTCTACATTTCGCATGGAAAGGGGGGACGATCTAGTGGAAACTGGAAATTGGGAATTCCCTCGAGAAAATGAAGAGAGAGAGAGAGAGAGAGAATGATGAAAATGATAGTTTTCCCTGTGTCTTTGTGGAATTCGCATTTGTGGTTACCCAAGGGAGTTGGGATTGAGAGGAAAAGACAGAGCGAGAGAGAGAAAGAGAGAGAGAAGGCGATAGGAAATGAAGAGTTGGTTAAGTACATTGGAGGATTCGAGTAGCATCACTCGCGGTTTTCACTTTGGCTTGGGTTTTTGTCCATTGTCGGATGTTGAATCCCTCGGATTTTGGTTTCTATTTTAGGCTGTTCTTTTTTCTTCCAATTTTAAATCCACTATCCAAAAAATCCTGAGCAGTGGAATTTTTAGTCTATTCTTTTTTTTTGAGGACATTCGAATTGAAAAGCGATAGCGATAGCGAGATAGCGAGAGAGAGAGAGAAAGGGAGAAAGAGATAGAGAGAGAGATTGACGGGGCAGTCTGAAATTTGCTTATTCACTTTCCTTTTACTGCTTTAGCCTTTTGGGTTTTCCTGTGATTTACATTTCTAACTATATGTTGAAAACTCAAAAGTGCAGACAACAACAACAACAACAACAAAAACGACGACAAGTTGAAAGGGAATTCCGAAACGAGTACCCCAATTTCCCTAGGTCGACTCGACTCTCAATTTGAAAGTCTAAAAAGGTTACACATAAAATGTGAACTGTGTACATATTGTAAAATGGGAATGGGAATGGGAATTTTGAATGTAGATGTGGATGCGGCAGAGTAAGAGTGGTTTGAATTATTAAATTGAAATTTGAAATTCGGAATTTGGAATTCTAAATCCCGCATTACATTGGGACGAGGGCCGTAAAACAACATGGAGAGGGAAATCAAAAGACAAATCAAAAAGCTAATTTTGCAATTGGATTCAAAATTCAAAGTTCAAAATTCAAAATTCAAAAGAAACGAAACATGTAACGGAATCATTTACATTGCATACTAATTTCCGAATTATTCCTGAATGTTGGAATAAGATATATGAGGACGGAGGAAAACCAAAACTAAAACCGGAACGGGAGCGAACCTGCGAAGAGAGCGGCGAGCCATGATGAGAGCAGCAAGGAACACATTTGCACCCACCCCAACACTCGCCAAACTGAGCAACAGCGTCCCATGATTACTCGCATTCGGATGACATTCAAACCTATACACAACAAAATAATCCACCGTCATAATTAGTATAAACAAAAATATATCGTCTGTTAAGTTCACAGAGGAACTATAATAATTTTCCTTAATTTTGTTGACCTGCTCCAAAGGTCAAATGGCTCAAGATGGAGCGTTGGGTCCTTCGACATTATTGTCTGCCATGACCTTTTCAGCCACCCTGAATTTTTTCACAATTTTACCCACAAAGACGGACGCAGTCGTAGCATTTCCGCAAATTAAGGAAAATCGTTATAGTTCGTTTGTGAACTTAACTGACGATATATTGTGTAGATTTGAACCAAACCTAGACAATTGTCTTCAGTTAAGTAAAAGTAAAAGAATTATTAATGTTCATTTAATGAATCTCCTCACGTTCGAGTGTAATTGGCGGAATTGGTGGGAGGGATTAAAGGACCCCGAATGCTGATTCCTCCTTGCATTTTCCCACTTTTCTTTTAAACAGTCCCACACACCTTGTCCCAAGAAGAAATCACAACACTTTCTTCTGTCTTTTTTTCCTCCCCCTTTCACTTTCACTTTCCCTTTCACCTTCACTTTCACCACTTGAACAAATCCCAAAAAGCTTTTCAAGTTAAAGTTAAAAGTCGTGGCCTTAAATTTCCTATTAGGAACTGAAGACTGTGAAGAAACAATTCCTGCTCCAAAAATGGCACAATGTTGTTCTCAATCTCAAAGGATTTTGTCTTCGTATAATTCTATCGATTTCGTTTTAGGTTTTTTTTCTCCAACATCGGATGTTTCCTTGTCCATTTGCCCATTTGCCCATTTGCGTGTGTTCTTTTTATCGTCATTGTCGTCTTGTCATTGTCCACTACTTGAGAGAGAGACAGAGAGAATTGTCACATTGTTTGTATTTGTATTGGTACTCTCCGCTCTCGTATTCTCCTCTTTTCTCCTCAAGCGAATTCTTTGTTTGTTGTTTCAAGTGGTCACAAATGGTCGCTTGGTAGTTTGGTAGTTGTAGTTGGTAGAGAGTCGGATTTTCTTCTTTTTTTTTACTGTAGTCTAGAAAGCTCTTCCTTTTACTCTCTCAACTAACATCTCAACACATTGGGTGTACATATATATATATGAGAAATCTCCATCCAAGTCGAGTCCCAATCACCATCAGCATCCCAATCAATAATAATGAGTCGAGCGAGGAGAGAAAGTGAAGAGAAAGTGAAGAGAAAAAGGTCAAGATGCAAGATGCGTGTTTGTGTTTACACTTTCAACTTTTTTCACTGGCCTCCAGCAGCTGCTCCAGTCTCTCCAGTAGCAGTCTCTCGGATGAGGATTCGGATGCGGATGAGGATGACGATGGAATCCCTCTCTTCCCCTTTCCCATCCTTCCCAATGAAAATGAGATTTTTTATGGCACCTTATTGCCTTTTTTTCCCTGTCCTTTTTTTACTACTACTTTCTTCGATCTTCTCCCTTGTTTGTTCTTATTCTTGTTCTCTCGTTCTCTCGTTCTCTCGTTCTCACCGGTTTTCCTCTTCGTGATCCTCTAATGATCTGCAAAGAGAAGGGGAAAAGAAAGAAAAAAAGAAATTGAGAATTGAGAATTGGGATGAGAAAAAAAATGTAGTATACAAGATTTCATTAGCTCGAGCTCGAGCTCAAGCTCAAGCTGTACACAAAAAATACAATACACAATACACACACAGACGAGAGACTTTTGCAAACACTTGACTGGATTCAGTTGATAGTAGGAAATCGAAAAAAAAACACCACTTCTTGGTTAATTTTTTTTCTT
Organism: Gisinianus flammeolus; assembly: GCA_034699125.1. Lineage (NCBI taxonomy): Eukaryota > Metazoa > Arthropoda > Collembola > Symphypleona > Katiannidae > Gisinianus > Gisinianus flammeolus. The sequence goes on from JAIUND010001168.1 coordinate 17,231, forward strand.
TTTTTACCTCGTTTCACTTCCCCGCACACACCCACAATTACAAATTACAATTTACAATTTGTGGAATTGGGAATGAGATCAGATCATTAGCATGGAGAGAAGAGCAACAAGGAAATTTGATTAATCAGTACAATTTACTCAGTTAATTGATCCAATTTCCACTCTCTTCTCATGTGTACAAACTACTCAATTTCGAGAGTCAAATATACGAAATACGAAATACGAAATGCAAAATACAAAATCCCAAATGGGGAATTCAGCTTCAGTCACAGTCACAATCAAATCGATAAAGGAGAAAGAATAAAAAGATTCTTTTTTTCTTCGAGATGATAATAATAATAATTTGCATTTGTTAGTCATTTTGATTGGTTTTTGGTTTAGCATTTTCCATTTGTCTAAAAACTGTTGAAAAATCATCAGTTTTCTCCCCATTTTAATTTTGGCTCTTGATCATCTTCAATTTCCAGTGTCACTCAACGCCCCACATTTTCTGGGAAGGGAAGGGAGAGAGTGCCAAACAAATGAGGAGAAATCCCGGATGGAGTGGAAATTCCAGCCATTTTTGTGCAGCCCAGACAAACAGCGAGAGAGAGAGAAACAGAGAGAAAGAGACGGCTGATTCCCAATTAATCACGATGATAGCAGTATATTCAATTAATGACAGAGATTACAATTGAAATCTTATCAAATGTCTCTCACAATATATCCAAAAAAAGGAAATCAAGAAATCAAGAGGGGAAAATGGGAAAGAAAATCATCCAGAAGTAGAACTGGAAAAAATCTGAAGTCTGACTGCTTGAATGCCTGAAGCTCAATGTGGGTTCGGATGTTCGGATATTCGGATATTCGGAGTATATAGTTAATAAAAAAACTCAGGAGGAAATCTTAAGACATTCTTGTGATTGAAAGTCAATACGCGATACCCGAGACCTCCCTGTTTTTTCCCATCCTCACCCTTTGTATTTACTTATTGTTGTAGAAATACCAAAGAAAGAGAAAGAGAAAGAGAGAGAGAGAAAGGCGTGGGGAAAAATATAGACCAAGAGGAGACTCCCAGCTTTCCCAGTTCCATTTGCACCATTTAGTAGACTTTGTGGAATGGTGAAAGAGTGAAAGTCCGGAGAACATTAAGTGACCTCATGGATGTTGGATGGGGAAATATCTGTACGTGAAAAATCAGGAGGTGAGCGAGAAAGAGAGTACGAGACAAAGAATGAAGAATAAAGAGAAAACTTTGACTGGGTGAAAGCTCGGGAAGTACTCGTATACTGAGAAAGAGAGGGAGAAGAGAAAGAGAGATAGACAAAGATCTTCAAAGAGTGTTGGGGGAAAGGAGGGGAGCATAAGAGAAGGGAGAGAGAGTGCGAGTGCGAGTGCAATTGGAGTGGATGAAGAGAATGTCGAGTGAAGAATTTCAAGAGGGCGAGAGGGACGAAAGAAAGAGAATTAAGAAAGAAAAAAGACAAGTGGAGAGAAAGAGAAAGAGAGAGAAAGAGAAAGAGTCCTTGAAGAATGAAAACACATCGAGTCCCCACATTCAACATTGAGTCTCGGCCCATGAATTCCGTATCGTATCGTATCACCCCTCTCTTTCACTCTCTTTACTCTTTTGTAACGTGAACAATATGAACGTGTTTGCGTGTGGAGTATTGCTGCACGCTCATGCTACAAATAGAAATGAATATAAAACGGAACGATTCGACCTAAAAATAAAATACCGTAGTACCAGACAGACAGACAGACAGAGAAAGAGAGAGGAAAAAATATCATCCATAGACTCGATTGCTATTGCTATTCATTGCTATTGCCATTGCAGAAACCAACTACCACCACAATGCCGCCAAAATCACTTTACTTACTTACTCCAAATTTTGATTTACACATACACGAACGAACGAACGAGATCCTTCTCCTTCTACAGTCTACAGTCTATTTGTATATTTCTACACACAGCAGCTCACAGCTCACATTCCCCAAGTATACAGACCACAAAGAGACAAAAACACAATCCCAAATCCCATCCAGTTCCCCAACAGCAGCTTCTTTCTCCCTTCTCTGTACTTCTCAACACCAACGAGAGGCTTCTTTTGTCATCCCTTTCTTTCTTTCTTTCTTTCCCTCTCTCTCTCTTTCTCTGTCTGGTGTACTAGAAAAGCTAGGCTGTATACTTGACTGCCTGCTCCTCTTCTTTTTCATCTTCTCCTTGTGTTTCCCTCTCTTTTTTGCTCCCAGTCAAAATAACAATTGTGTGAGAGTGAAAGAGCCGAACGAAAGAGAGAGAGAAAGGGAGAAAGAGAGAACGGGGGGAGAGTCAGACTGGAGTAACCAGAGGCGACGAAGATGAACGGATAGATGGATTTTTTTCCACTGTGAGAGATACACAAAAGCTGGAGACGGTAGTAGACTGTGGACTTTTTACCTTCTCCCACACAGCCAGAACGAGAGAGAAAAACCTCACACGCATTTCCATTCCATTCTATATCATTTCCTTGACTTGCTCTGGTCTTGGTCTTGGTCTCGACTGGTTTTGGTTCTGGTTCTGGTTATGGAAGAGAAACGACTTTCTCTCTCGTGTCTATCTGTTTCTGCTCAATATGTCACTTTTATTTTCCTTCTTTCACCGTCAAGTTGCCTCTGTGTGTATCTGTGTGGGTGGATTAGGTATGAGTAGAGCATTATTATATTAAACGTGGATTGAATGGAGCTCGTAGTGCCCGTGGCACTTGAATCGACATGAGCTACACTCCATCGTCTACAATCTACAGTCGCCAGTTCCCAGTTCCCAGTTCCCAGTTCCCAGTTCCCAGTTGCCAGTTGCCAGTTGCCAGTCCCGGGTAAGGCCGGGTAATATAATAATAATAATATTATTAATATCACTATATTTCCTATTCGTATTTTGTGATCTAGGAGAAAAAAAGAAAGGAAGAAGAAAGAGAGGGAAAGTGGTTGTGGCAGCTCAGAGTCGAGAGTCTGTTGATGTTCATCGGCTCTGTGGCTGTGTGTGTGTGTATGTGTGTGTGTATGTGTGTGTGTATGTGTACAAGAAAACGAGGATGATGATGATGATGATAATGATGGGGAAAGAAGTTGATGCTCGTGGCTTTCTTTCTTTGTCCTCTTCCTATCTCTCCACGTTCCTATCTTTCACTTTCTCTCTCCCCCTCTCTCTGTCTCTGTCTGTCTCTCTCGCTGTCGCTGTCCCCTTGTACACACACTAACTGTCGAGAGCTTTCTTCCTGTCTTTTTCTCTCTGCGATTTGCCATTCGCCGTTTGCAGAATGAAATTCTCAATAAATCGTTATCTCATCGTAGAAGTGAGCACTTGAGCTGACTACTTTGTATTCTCAAAGCTGTTCTTAAGCCTGAGCGATCCATAACTTGTAGGAGAGAGGAAAGGAACGGACTCGATGCATAATGCATTGTGATGAGTAGACAGAGAAGAATACACGCAATGTGGTTGCTTCTCCTTGTGTACAGCCGAGAGAGAAAGAGAGATAGAAAGAAAGAAAGAGAGAGAGAGTCTGCAAATAAAAGTTATTTCATCCTCATGATCTGTTTCCTCAAGTCCGCTTGAACTCTCTACAGCTCTATAGCTTTACAGTTCCAACCACAACCAGATCCAGAGCAGCAGGCAGAGCACGAATGACGGGAGAGTCAAGTAGCAGTTTTTCCTCTCTCTCTCTCTCTCTCTCTCTCTATTTTTTTGATGTTTTTTTTCGGTATTTGATCCCAATCTAATCGTTCTTATGCTTGTGAATAATCCAGCTTGCTCCAGGCTCCTCATTTCTCTCTCTCTCTTTCTCTCCTCCTATTTTCCTTTCGCTTTCTCTTTCCTCTTTCATTTTGTTTCATTTCGTTATATGAATGTAGCAAAAACAGACATTTAGAATTTAGAATTTAGAATTCAGAATTCAGAGCTTATAGAGAATCGGGTTTAAAGTTTGCTTCTGCCAGCATAAATCCCATCTGTGTTTGATTCCTCCATTTCCCCTCATTTCGTCTACATATAAAACACACATTTTGCACACATTTTCATTATCATACACACACAGAGAGTAGTTGGTTGGTTTTCATCTTCGTGTTTTCATTCCATTTTTGCCCATTGGGCTAAATACACACACAGAGAGAGGAGAACATTTCTTCTGCTCTGTCTCTCAAAATTCCCTTTTTTTACTCGTCGTTTTGCTTTCAAATTTCAAAGAAGAGGGAAACCCAGGGAAAGTCAATAAAAAATACTGTGTCTCAACTCAAAATCCATGGTGAAACGATCTTTATGTCATTTGCATACGAGAACAAACGGCTCATCTCTATTTCATTGCCATTTGTAATGTATATAATAATATATTGTAGAATGTAGACATTTGAATCGGGATCTCATTTCAAATTCCAAGACGATCCCATGTTAAGAGGGTGATTGGGAAAATCTGATTGGGTCATCGTCATTGGACCACCCACCATGAGATTTTAATTCCCCGTTTATTTTCAACCCAATCTTCCCAGGAAATCCCGTGTACTTTGACGTGGAAATGAATGGAACACGATGGAATTTACCTTTAAAATTACAAAAGTAATTACAATCACAATCACAACGGCAATTACATGGGCAATGAAAATGAAAATGAAGGGATTCCCTTTTAGTTTTAGTTTTAGTGTCAGTTTACAATTTACAATAATTGTAATGACAGTCATAACAAATTTCTTCGACGGCCATTTAGATTAAATACGGACAGGTGATTCAACTGATTGTCGGTCTGTTTGTTCGTTCGCTTGTTTGTTTGTGTGTGTGTGTGTGTGTGAAATCTGGTGATTTTTACGACTATGGCTAAACAATTGTGTATTAATTTATTAATAAGAGGAGGAGGAGGACAATAAAATGGGGAAATTGGGGGGAGGGGAGAATGGGATAAGGATGCGGATAAGGATTTTACGTGACTCGAGATGGGACTTGGTGTATTTGAGTATTCCCTCAAATGGATATGATAATTTGGTTCAATGTAATTCGTAAGTTGGTGTTTGTGGGTGATAAATGTTGGAGGATCCCTCCCCAGAGAGAATCCACCAGACAGCAACAGCAACAACAACAGCGAAGAGAGAAGAGAGAAGAGAGACGAGTAAGAGGGAAAGCGAAACAAGGAGCCACAGACTCTCCTTGTCATTCTCATGTGAACAGTGAACAGGGGAAAGTTCACGAGGATCCAGCAAGCATCGTCGTGTCTTTTCTCTTCTCACAATCTGCAATGATGGCGAAAGTACATGCAGTGTGTGTGTTTGAAGATGGAGCGAGAGAAGAGAGATGGAAACATGGGAACGATTGTGTTTGGCAAGTCCATGTACATTGAAAGTTGAAGGTTGTGTATGTGTGTTTTTGTGTTGGGTTTGGTTTGGTTTGGTTGGGATCATAAATCACGGGAGAGCGTTTTCATAAAATTCAAAGACGACTAACGTAAGTTGAAGCCGCCACAATGGCCCTTCTGGGTCACAAAACACACACACACACCACACACAGGCACACGTACAACATTGTTTCCCCTTTTGTCTCTAATGCACTTACACAACCATTCTCAATGGGGCAGAGCTCTCTCTCTCTCTCTCTCTTTCTCTCTGTCTCCGTCCGTACAAAATAATAAAGTTAAGTCAAGTCTCGTGAAACTCCTCTTGGGCTGTTCTGTCTGGGCTTTCAACTTGTCCTTTAACTTTGGTCTCTTTTGAACTTGTTGTTGCTGCTCCTTGTGATTTATTTGTATCTGTACATTACTGTCTCTCCTATCTGCCTCCTCCCTCCTCCTTCTCTCTCTCTCCATCTCTCTCTCTCTCACTCTTTCAGCTACCGGGGCAAATCCCGTCACATTCACTTCCAATCTAAAACTAACCTGAAAACCATCTCGTCTCCATTTCTTTGCCCTTACTTTCTCCATCCAAGCTTTCACTTTTACTTTTACTATTTTACTTTCCCCGTTGAAATTTGAGAGGAGCGAATAGAAGATTCGATGAAAGTTTTACCCTTTCTTCTCTCTCTCTTTCCTAAAAATCCTAATCCCGATATCAAATGAAGACGCAGAGAGAGAGAGAAAACGCTTCAAAATCATTACACACTCAATGTCTTTTGACTAAAAATCAAAAATCATCGGAGAATATGAGAGATACGACTTTCTCTCTCTTTTACATTTAGTTTCCAATTCCAAGGAATCGCTCAAAAAAATATCGTAGAAAAGAAGAGCTTGAAGAGACATTCCAATGCAGATTTGAATTTGAGTCCATAATAAATTTTACATACCTATAAAAAATAAATCTGGTCGATGGAAAAATTCCTGACGTTTTTTTTCTTTCTTTCTTTTTTTTTTTTTGGAATCCAGGTCAAACATTTCATGGAGAAATTGACATTTTGTCTGCCGTGTTCATATGGATTTTGATTTTTGTATATGAAATGGGGAAAAATGGGGGGATGAGAAATGGCATGGAGGAGCTCAATCTCTTTCTGTAGTACACATAATTTATGACATGTAATTTGGAAAAAATTGTCCTAGATGTTCCTTAAAAAACGAAAAAAGAGGAAATGAAATGGGGCAAGGATTGTGACTGGACACTGTACATGACATGGAAAAAACATGCTAATAAATTACAGGAGAGAGAGTTTTTTCAAATCCCAAATTCCTCCTTGTGCTTATACATATATATCGTCTGTTAAGTTCACAAAGGAACTATAACGATTTTCCTTAATTTGCGGAAATGCGACGACTGCGTCCGTCTTTGTGGGTAAAATTCTGGAAAAATTCAGGGTGACAGAAAAGGTCATGGCAGACAATCATGTCGATGGACCCAACGCTCCATCTTGAGCCATTTGACCTTTGGAGCAGGTCAACAAAATTAAGGAAAATTATTACAGTTCCTTTGTGAACTTAACAGACGATATATATTTACTTTTATATTTTATTTTCTGAGGATTCCACATTTAAAAAACTCTCTCTCTCCCAGAAGAATCTTGCAGGTCACATAAACTTTTTCTCCTGAATAATCTTGCATACAAATGGCATCGACTATGACGTGAAAAAAATGAAAGTGAAAGTACGATAGAAAATCCGTTTTTAGTGTAGGGAAAGAGTGAAAATGATAAGGAAAACCTCAGCCAGTGAACAACGAAGGAGCAGAAAGTTATGTACACAGTTTTTTACTTTTTCTTCTTGTTCTTTTTTTTTTTTCCTTGTCAAGTACTTTACAGCTCATATGATAAAACTGGACGACGAAGGAAAAAAGAGGGAAGCCAAAAAAGGGGGGAAAGTGAAATTGCGGGAAGATGGAAAGGAGAGAGAAAAATCGAGAGGTTGTTGGTTCTGTCTGTGAACTTTTTTTTTCATTTCTGATTTTGGTCTAGTGAATTCTCCTTCACATCCGTCACACCTTCCCCCCTCTTTCTTTCTTTCCTTCCTTCTTTCTTTATATCGTGTAAAAATGTATGGTAGTTTGTGGTTTGTGGTTTGTGGTTTGTAGTTAGGGATTTGTGATGGGTGCAGGAGCATCAGCAAATGGAAAAGTTTTCATCTGTGTACACCACTTTTTTTTTCCTTGTTCAGTCTCTTCCAAACTCCTAAAGAAGGAACGAGCGAGAGCGAGCAGCTCAACCAACAAAACCCCACGAAGCATTTTTCACGAGGGACAGGAAATTCAATTGAATTTTTTTTTTTCCCTTTTTTTTTTTCGTGAGCAGCTCAGGTGAGATTCAACACATTTTTCTCTTTCACTTTCCCCGTACTTTCACCTTAAATAATGGCTAATGGCCACACACATATCACATCACATACGATGAAGAAGAGAGGAAAAAGCTGGAATTGGAACTGGAACTAGAACTGGAACTGGTTCCAAATGCCTTACGAGATTTTGACTAGAGTTGATTGGTTTCCCGACTGAACCTCTCGACTGAACCGAATCGAGTCTACAGAGAATTTCAGAATGTATGAAATTTCCATATCACGCTCCACATTTTTCATATCTCTTCATTGGGGAGGAGAAATATTCAAAGTATTTTTTTTCTCTTCTTGGAATATTTCACACGGAATATTTCAAATCAAATATTCCTGGTATGACAATAAAAACATTCCTGTATAATTTCACATTTCTCATATTTTCAAATTTTTTTTCATTCTATTTTTTTGGCCTACTTTCTCTTGTTGCTACTTGTTGACTTTCCTTCCTTTTCCTTTTTTTTTCTTCTTCTTTTCCTTGGCCATTTAATGGCCAAATAGCACGATTTTTTTATTTTCAGACGTTCTGTTTGACTGACCACGTTTTCAATACTCCACACAGAATTATTCTCCATTTTTTCAATCACGTCCGACTCAATCACGTCAAAAAAAATGATGTAAAGAAAAATGTACAATTGTTTTCATTTCCTTCCAGTTTGAATTATTTTTTTAAAGGGATTTGGATTATTTGGATTTAGAATTTTTGAAATTTTTGTCAATCTAAAGAGTCTAGGAATGAAAACGAAAAGGAAAATGGAAATGTGGACTTGAGAGAGAGAGAGAGAGAGTGGATTTACACATTTCACATTTCCATCCATGTACGTATTTACATTGGACAAAAATGGAGGATTGTGAGCTCATCCATTTCTAAATTGGGAGTTGAGAGTTGGACGGATTGATGTGTGTGTGTTTAGTGTGTACGGAATGGCGCCTCGATGATAAAAAAACTGCTAACTACCGTTTACTAATAGTTTATGAAAAGAATTCCGGATGAAAAGAAACATTCAAGAGTACTCAACGAGATTGAATGAGAACGCGCGCCAAGGAATAAGAAGAAAAAGAAAAAGAAAAAGGAAAAGAAGAAGGAGGAAAAAGCTAAAAACAGCCTTGGATTCTCCTCATTCCCGTATGTTTTCGTGTGTGTCTGTGACTGTGTCTGTGTGTTCAGCGTCTTTTCCAGTCTTTTCCCGTTTCCTTTCATGTGCATCTGTAGAATACTTTTGAATTTTCTCTCTCCCATTTCATCTCTCTCTTTTCTCTTCCATCTCCACACTTTCTCTTTCTCTCTTTCTCTCTTTTCTTTTCCCCTTCTTCACATTCTTTGATTCTGCTGCATGGATTTCCACTTCCACATATTTGCATTTCCATTTTTAAGCCTCCAAAATTTTGTGTGGACGCAATTTTCCTTCTACATCGGCACCGGCTTTGGCTTTGGCTTTGGCATTGGCATTGTGTTGACTGTTGACTGTCTGTCTGGATCTGGATCTGGATCTGGAACTGGATATGGATATGGAGCTGGATTCTCAATGTTTTTATTTATTGCCGAGATTTTCTTTCTCTCTCTCTCTCTCTTTGTCTCTTTCTCTTTCTCTCTCTTTCTCTCCTGATATGCAAACTGGGACTCTATAAAGGCTTGTTTTATTTCCGACTCCTCCATTTTCTCCAGGAAAATTCTTCTTATCGGAGGAGAGTGAGAGTGAGAGGGAGAGGGAGAAAGAGAGTGAGTGAGTAAACGATAAGACAAATGTGGATATTCATCCCCATGTTTTTATGCCATCCTTCCATTTCTATTTCTGTTTCTATTTCTATTTCCCTACAAAATACCCTCTTTGGAGGGTATTTTCTATTTCCATTTCTATTACTTCCCCCCACCTCCACAAACTTTCTCCAAACTTTCTCCTCTTCATTCTCAAGGAGGAATGGAAAGGATTTTCATTTTCATATGGGCCCACTAGTTGAAAGTTGAAAGTTGAAGCCGTTCCTGTCTCACACGAGTTATTTATTTTATATCCATCCGAATATGTGTATGTGTGTGTGTGTGTGATGGCTTCTCCTGCCTTCACCTCCTCCATCCATTAACATTCGAGTAGTGCTAAATTATTCGTGTTTCCCCTTACTGTTTCCTTACTTCTTGTTCTTGTTCTGGTTGTGTGTGGAAATGAGATGAGACGACTGACAACGATTACACTTTCCCCTTTTCAACTTTGAACCTTCCCCAACAACCAAAACCAACCAACAAAACCAACGACGAACGAACGAACGAACAAGGAGAAACGTCTAAATGCTTTGTTTGGAATTGGAACATCCAACACAATAAAGCAAGGGAACATTTTTTACTATCCACTAGAATCAACCTAATAAAACGTCACGAGTGTGTTCCATCTTTATTTTCCACATTCCCATTCCCAATGCAGCACATACACAGCTGTGCTTTCACCTCTCTTTTCTCCTCTCCTTTTTTTACGTCTATGTCATCTTTTATTTGAATTTTTCCCTCTCTCTCTCCCATTTTATTGTTAGTGCAACAATGAAGTCAGCATTTTATTTTATGAACTTCTTAAGGCTTTATTAGGCAAACAAAAATGGAGAAAAAGAGAAAGAGAGAGAGAGTTTTGAGCCTTTTTATATTCATGCTATAAAAATTCAATGTCAAATTTTTCGGGTTTTCTTTTGGATTTCTTCACGCCAACTTAACTCAACACACAAGTTTGAGAAAACAACAACAGTCGAGAACACAACACAAGTTGGTGGAATTTGAAGGGAGTTTTTGCGGCTGTGGTTCTGGGAAATTGAAGGAATTTTTTCTGGTCCTTGTGCTGTGTCAGTGTCTAAAGTTAAAGTTTGTGAGGGGAGAGGACGGAGATGATGATGATGGAGGGAGATGAAGATGGAACGGGAACGGAAGAAGAAAACTTTTGGCTATTGAATTTAGATTTTCATTTTACCTATTTGAATTTGAATTTTGGTTTTGGTTTGCATTTGCTGTTGGGAATATTGAAAGGATACCACTGAATTTGATGGTCTGTGGGGAGACTGAAGCTGTTTGGGCATCAACAGTCAAACTATAACAAACCATGGTGACGAGAACGACCACAAACACAGAAATAGAAGCAGAAGCTTTCGTATTTGACTTGCTTTCCCCTTTTTTGTTTTCTTTTTCTTTTTGTACCTTCGATTCCAACTTGAATTCTCGGATTCGGAGATTCGTATTCTTAGTCCAAAATATCCTTTAAATGTCGTTTTCGTGAGCTCTGTACTTTTCTCTAGAGAAAAGTCCGCTGTTCTTTTCTTCAACTTTCTCTCTCTCTTTCCCTTGTACTTTAGACGATTTTTCGGTCTCAGTTTAGTTGTTGTTTTTCCCCGTGTGTGTGTGTGTGTGTCTTGTGTGTGCGTGCAAATTTCCCCGTGTTTCTCGTATAGATAACGGGAGAATTTTCCATTAAAATTCTAATGGTCTCCCCCGATTTCCCGATCCGCTCTTTAATTTCCCATTTCTTAATAAAACAAAATTATGTATGCGCACATTTCTGGCCCTCTCTCTCTCTGTGTCTCTCTCTCTTTCTCTCGATCTCTCTCTCTCATCGTCTCAAGGTTCACTCTCCAATTCTCATTTTGAATAAGGGTTTGCTTAGTTTTCAAAATGGTCCAAGAACTTGGCAAGTGTGTTTCTCTCCTTCGTTTTAAGCCATTCCCCAGTAATCTCATAATCACACAGTGAGAAAGTCTCAATTTGTTCTCATAGTCAATTTACTCTGGAGTAACGTTGTTTGTAGTCGAGAGAAAGTATGGAGGAAATGTGTGTATGATTTGGAATTGCCTGATTATTCAAGTTCATGCTCGCACTCCTAATGGACGTGCGTGTTCTGTGAATATATATATACATATATCGTCTGTTAAGTTCACAAACGAACTATAATTATTTTCCTTAATTTCGTTGACCTGCTCCAAAGGTCAAATGGCTCAAGATGGAGCGTTGGGTCCTTCGACATGATTGTCTGCCATGACCTTTTCTGTCACCCTCAATTTTGTCAGAATTTGACCCACACAGACGGACGCAGTCGTCGCATTTCCGCAAATTAAGGAAATCCTTATAGTTCGTTTGTGAACTGAACAGACGATGTGTGTGAGTGCAGGACACAAGTGGTTTCGTGTCCTGTCCTTGTCGTTTCTCTCCATTCCTTTTCCTTTTCCTTTCCCTTTTCCGTCCACCCACGAATTAATTGCACATGACTCGGAATTAATTCGGGCAACGTCTACAAATTACTTTGTGTAACGAGAGACGACCAAACTCCTCACCATTTTCCTTCTCATTTTGATACTCAAACTCAAATTTCCTCCACTCACAATCAGACGGATCCAATTCAAAATCCAACCAACAAGAAAAAACTTGAGTGCTTGAAAAATTCATAGGAAATGTACGATTATTTTAATTCTTGGGTAGCTCCAAAGAAAAAATCCTCAGTCAAATCCCAAGAATGACAGGAGAGATACAGTTTTTTTTCTTCAAAAAAAATCCATATGTGAAAGTAAAAGTAAGGAATTTGGAATTTTTATAGGAAATTATTTCACAGGAAAATAAAAAAAAAGTCGGAGGAGGGGAAAGTGAAAGTGAGGAGGATTTCAAGATTCAAGATAAAGTTTTTCCTTGAGACGGAATACAGTAGACATATGAAATGAAATGATCATGAAATATAAAATATCCCAGGGAGAGAGAGAGAGAGAGGAAAGAAAAGGTTGATGAGGTGAGGAGGCTGGAAAAGGGAAAGAGAAAGAGAGAAAGTAGAGAAAGGGCGAGCTTCACTTCATGAATATGAAAATAATTTATAGAGCGTTCAATTTGATTAAAGGTTAACTTTCTCTCTCTCCCTTTTCCTACAGCCAGAGAGAGCTTTAAGTCTAAGACTTGAAGAGAGCGAGAGAGGGAGCACATAAAATATGGTGAAGAGTGAACTGAGTACTTGAGAGTCAAGAAATAATTAAGAATTATTCATAAAATTTGCATTACGAGGGGAAACTCGCTGTGGAGAGCCTCCAAAAAAAAAGGCTCGCTCGCTCGCTCGCTAGCTTGCTGAGATTCTTTCTCGTCTTTGTTTTGCTTTTGCTTCGGAGTCTGATGGGCTAAAAATTGAAATCTTGAAAACTCAGAAATTTTAGAGAGAGAGACTCAGAAATGTCGAGTTCTAATGGAGACAAGAGAAGGAGAAGAGGAATTGAAATGGTGATTAAAATGAGAATGATGTTCCGGATTACTAAAGACTAAAAATGAAAATGAAGATTCTACGGGGGATTCATTCATTGAGATTGAGAGTTGAACTGGGCTCAACTCTTGATGATGAAGAAAAGAATATGAAGGAGAAAATCCAAATGTATGTGAACATAAATGAAGTACAGCAAAGCAATGCTGACTCTCATTTGATCATTAAGGAATGAAGAGTTTTCAATTAATTGTGACCGTATATGATTAGAGAAAACTGCAGACACGGCAAGCAACAATGAATCCCCATGGTTTTCCATTATTTTTATCTCAATCTGAATTCTCAATACCATAAATACGATCTCCAATGAAAATTCCAAAATGTTCCAACTTTCCTTAATTCTCATTGGAATTTTAATTAATTTTTTTTGACATGAGTCAAATTCACTCAATATACGAAATTGAACGGAACTGAAAAAACTGAAAAAACGTGGGATTTTAAGCATAATACTCAAGATTTCATGTTTGTTTGCAAACAATCCAACGAAGAAATTCCTTTTCATTTGTATATTCTCAATTCACTCAAGGCTGAAGAGAAAATGAGAAGAAAATCCAACATCCAACAGCTTTTTTTTTCGTTCCTTACTTTTTCCGGTGACTTTGTCAGTCTAATTTTTACTTGGCTGACGATTTATAAAGAAATTAATCCGCACTGTCGGATATTACAACGCCCATCAAAATCACAAGCAGTGGAGAGTGGATAGTTTTTTCCACACACCAGAGTGAAAAAAAAAAGCCTGGAAAATCCTCAAATGCAAGGGAAACTGGGCTAAGGAACGTTCGAGTATTGTGGAAGAGAGAAATGCAAAAAAATTGGGGAAGTGGAAGGCAAAGGAAAATAGAGAGAGGAAAAGCTTAGGGGAAAGTGAAAGCAAAAAGGATAAAGCTTATTTTCTTACAAAGGGAAATCGAGTTGAAAGCTAATCGTGGACTTTCTCTTTTTCCATCCTCATTGTTGCCTGTAAGTTTGTCCATATTTCTTTGTTGTTGTGTGGGAGATTTCAATGAATGAATTTTTTTTAAATTCCTTTCTCTCTCTCTCTCTCTTTCTCTCTCATTGCTGGGGAATAATGTTGGCGACTTCTCCCCGGATTTTCCCTTGTGTTTTTAGAATAGATATGGGAAGACGAATTGTTTCGGTCATTGTCCGTTGAGTTCTGTACTTGATACACTAACAACAAAATGTTGGGAAGGAAAATGGCACACAAAAAAGCAGGAAGTGTCGGCAGGAGCGAAAGCAGCAATGGGTGAATTTGAGACTGGAATTTTCTTTGGAATTTGGAATGGCTTACCCAAATCTCTTTTCTATTCTCTCTTTTTCCCAAGTCTGAGGATGTCCAAGCCCAAAATTTGGATGATTTGATTTTGATTTTGATTTTGAATCTGAATCTGAATTATTCCTGAAAAAGATAAAGTCACTTTGAGCACTTTGGATTTCACAAAATTTAACTTACTTAGCACACTTGGACTTGAGACTTGATACTTGATATTCTAATTCAAATAATTCCACACTCTTTTTTCTGATTCCCAATTCCCGATAAACCAACTTCATTTATTCTAAACTAAAAGAGAGCAAATCCTTGCAATTTGTCACTGTCCGCTAATTCTCCTCGTCTCTTGCCTTTTGTGTCCGTCTAAAATGGGATGAAAAACTGCACAATGGTCCACAAAATAAAATTTCCTTGCATCAGCAGTTGGAGCAGCAGCAACTAAAAAAGAGAAAGAGAGGCTGTTGATTCCAATCCAAAACTTCTGCACCTCCTCCCTGCTCAACAAACACTGAGCTGAGGAAAGAGAGAGAGAGAAAAGAGAGAGAGAAAAGAGAGAGAGGGAAAAGTCGGAGGCTGCTCACATCTTTCCCCACTTCAACTCACACTCACCATCACCCACGAAAAAGGAAAAGGAAAAAAGGACAACCAGGCAAAAGCATATCGTCTGTTAAGTTCACAAACGAACTATAATAATTTTCCTTAATTTCGTTGACCTGCTGCAAAGGTCAAATGGCTCAAGATGGAGCGTTGGGTCCTTCGACATTATTGTCTGCCATGACCTTTTCTGTCACCCTGAATTTTTTCAGAATTTTACCCACAAAGACGGACGCAGTCGTCGCATTTCCGCAAATTAAGGAAAATCGTTATAGTTCCTTTGTGAACTTAACAGACGATATCCAAATATTCCAAATTCCAAACTCAGATGGACTTTTCCCAAAGTACCTTTTACACAATATGAAGGAGACACACACAGGAAAGCATGAACAAAATGTCAAGTTCCTTAAAACGTTAAAATGGTTTAATTTTTAATGTGTCATCCCGATTTCTCAGACAACAAGCAGGATTTTTTTTAAATACTGAAATACTGGGGATTTCCCTCTTTCATTTTGAAAAAAATAAATAAAAGCTGACGACTCCCGTTGCTGTTTTTTTTTATGTATTCTGTGGGGAATCGGAAGAAAGTTAAACATTGAAATGCAATTTAATCGAGTGACAGTCCCCCACGTCCAGAATCACGGGGGAAATGTTTTGTAGTCGGTCCAGAATCCAAATGATTGTCATCAGACAAACTCTGTTCATTTCCCTGTCAAAGGATCGGTGTAGTTTTCTCTGGGGGGAGAGAGGGTTTGAAAAGTAAAAGTATGTAAGTGGTCAAACAAGGACCAATCACATCCATAGATTTTTTCTGAACAACGTTAAAACAAAGTAAATTTCCACGGGTTCAACTTTATTTATTTTTTTACGAGCGTCCCCAAACATTTTCACTCTCATTGTCTTATCTCAATGTCAATAAATTGTGAAGTACTCTTTTCCTCCTCCTCCTCCGCTTTCAGAGTCTGAATCTCCACCTGAATTCCCCCCACCATCTTCACATTTCATGGTCAACTTTGGTCACTGATTTCTCTCCCCCCATTCAATTCAGATTCATTTTTCATTCAAAAGGCAGTGACAATTTTTTTTACAAAGATAACGGTACAGCAGCAAAAAAGAAGAAGAAAGTGCCGGAAGTCATGAAAATATTTTAAAAGACCACAGTTGAGATTTTTCTAGAGAAGGGAGAAATGAATTTGTAGGCTGTTTTTGAGGTTTTGTGTTCATTTGGAATTTTCCTTTTGAAGTGAGCAAAAGAGAAAGAGAGAGAAAGAGAAAGAGGAAAAATAGTGGGGAGGTTCGCCGGTGGATTTATGAGGTTGGAATTATTACTGGAATTTCCTTGGTCACGAGTTTCTTCATCTCTGCTGCTGCTGTTGCTACTGCTGCTGCTGCTGAATCCTACCACAAAAACGGCTGAGCAGAGTAAAAAAAAAAGATTAATTTGTTCAGCCATAAAAAACGAGGAAAAGAAAAGGAAAAATCCGGGAAAGTAAGGGAATTTCATCGGGTGAAATCCCAACCGAGAAAAGACCCTTCAAAGTTCGCACTGCACTTTGAATAATTTCTGTGCATTCCCCAACTGCCGTTTCATTTCATTTCTTTTCCCCCGCGGATTCCTCCTTTTCATCCTGCTCCTGGCTGATGCCCTCATCATTATTTTTCCATCTCATTTGTCGCCTGTTCATCTTTTATCACCGCGTTAGAGCCCCAGCAAATGGTCAATTACAAAAAAAAACTCAGGCGGATCCCATGAGCTTTTTAACAACCCGCTTTCAAATCCAACAGGAAACTTTGTAGGAAATTAAATAAAATGTCGCGACAAATAAAAAAAATAAAAGAACCACTTGAACTCTTCCTTCAAAAAATCGCCATTTCTGTTCTCTTTACTCGAATTGAGAGCGAGAGAGAAAAGAAAAGTTGAGGTGTGACGTTTTGGATTTCTTTTCTTCGACAGCCGCTTTTTCTTCCCATAAAGTTTTTTTTTTTGTGTGTGTTTTCATGTGACTTCAGTCTTCAGTTCAACTTTCGTCTGCTACGACAAAAAACACAGAGAGAAATATTATGTGTATTTTTTATCATGTTCTCACGATAAATGGGCGAGTTCGTTTTTTTTTGTTGGTCGCTGGAATTCAATTAGAGGTCGACGCACCTGTTGGGCATTTCTTGGATTTTTTTTTTCCTTGGTAATGTAATAAAAAAACAAGATTCATCTGTTTCCCATTAAAATTCTTTCCCGCGGCGGCGGCTGTTGGATTTCTTGCACATCCACCAGCATTTTCGTCCGTTTCCGTCATTCTTCATCCGAAAGATCGGATGGACCATGACAACAAAAAAATTGAACTCCCTCCGGCCGACGTCCACTTTCCTCTTTTTTTTTTCATTTTCAAGACAAAAGTCCACCTCTCCATTTTTCCTTTTTCTGTTGTCTGTCCAATGTTTAACCGAATCCCAACAACTTTTCGAAACGGGGTAAACATAAACATCAATGGAAAATGCAAAACCGTAAACCGTAATATGAAACAACAGGTTTTAAAAAGCTTTCTGATTCCAATTTAAGCCCAAATTGCTTTCTTTCTCAATTCCTCGCTTATATCTTTGCATTTTTACCTGGTCGCTCAAGGATCTTGCAAAATGATTCACATGGAATTTGCATGTTGAAACGACCGAAACGTTGTAGGTTTTTCCCTGTGGGGATTTTTTCACTCTTCATTTCGTGTCGTCGTCGTCGTCGTCGGCGGTCGTTTGTGTGTTGTCGTTGGTTTTTAATGTGGCCATTTGCAGATCGTCAGGGAATGAAAATGAAGCGACTGGAAATTCTAAGACAAAGAGAGAAAACAAGGAGAATTTCGTATCGGTGAGAACCACAGCGAGGAAAACTCACAAGACGTTTTGTCTCTATTTTTAATGCGTTTACAAAGGAAATTGTGTGTGTATGTGTGAGCAGTCGCTGGAAACTCTGTTTGCTTTCACTTTCGTGGTTTTTCGGGCAACTCGTAATTCTCCTCCGTGTTTTCGATACCCGAATTGTCCAGGTGGAAAAAAACAACCAAAGCAAACCAGAAATGGAGCCAGAAATCTTTCAAAGTTTTCTTCCCGAAAACCCACAAACAAATTATAAATTTGTGTAAAGAGATCAAAGGGAACAACAAATTGCCGGTTCGCAAAATTCACGATGAGTTTTCAACGAGTTTTTTGTTTGCCTGGATGAATATTTGGAGTAAGTGAAGTTTGAGTTTGAGTTTGCTTCCTCTCTGTGGATTGTGCAACTGTTTTGTTGGCCGATGGAGAATGGAGAACTGAACAGGATCCGAATGACAACAACAAACATTTTGGAATCCCAATAAAAATCAACCAGTTTGTTTCATTTTGTTTTTAATCTGGAGACTCTGGATGATTTTCGATTGGATTTTCTCATCCTGGAAATTGAACTGTTTGCATTATTAGAAGATTAAATTCATGCAGCTTTTCCAGGATAGCCAGTTTTCCAATTTGCAGCCATTCACATTGTGTGAGTTTGAAGCTGAAGCAGCTGAGGGACGAACGAAACGCAACATGAAATTTTTGTCTGGGTTTTTTCTTTTTGCCTGGTGTTCTGATCAGATTGCTTTGCTACACTCTCGCTTTCATATTTGTATTTGTATTTGTATGGTGGTTTGTCATGATAAAAGTGGAACTTGCGTGAGTGAGGAATTTCCACGGGGATCTTCATAATTTCCTTTTGTCTATATATTCATTTTCCTTTTCCTTTTGTTTGCTTTGTCATTTTCTCTTTTGTCAAAATTATTCTCGTGATTTCTCCTTCAACGCAAAAACTCCTTCACAAATTCATTGCCTATACAAAAAGGAAATTTATCTGTATATGGATTTAAACCTTCCAAATCCTCTTGTTTCGCTTTCTTCCCACAGAATTGTCTATATTTACAGATATTTTTATCATTAATTCGCTCTCTTATTTCACTTTAATTACATTTTCTCATGGAATATCGCAAGATCCCTGGCGATTCGCAACACGCAACTTTTCATGATCCACACACACTGAACTGAATTTCATCATTTTGTCATTGGGGAAAACAAAAAAGCAACATAAGAAACAATCAAGAGATTCATTACCTATGCTGTAGAGCGTGTAGCTAAACAGATGCCATGTCCGTGAACCGTGATTGGAAAAACTTTACTTTCTCCAGGGGCCGCAATAGCAGACTTTTCCATTTTCCATTCAATCGGCGTCAAAACTTCCGATTTTAGACTGGAAACTATCGAAATCACGAGTTAATTTAATATTTTAATAAGACAAATATTGACAATTTAAACTAAAATAAAATCCGGGAAGGAAAATTGAGAATATTTTCTTGGTAATAAAACACAGACGCTGTGTGAAGGGAGATTTTCCATTGTCAGTTTTAAATTGAGCAGAACAGGAAGAAAAAAACAGAATGTATAGATTTTTGAAAGAAGAAAGGAGAATTTTGAAGTCACAGGTGCGTCGTTTTATCATCTCAACTGAAATTTTAATCTGGACCAGACGGTTGACAATACAAAGAAAAGTCTACACGATTTTCCGTTTGTTCTTTTTACTTCTTAGTTCGTGTGGGTTTAAATTCGAATCCATCTAGATCTCACACACAAGTTGAAATTCCCTTTTGTCTTTTCCCTGGTCATTTTCCATTTTCGCATATCCATCCGTTTAAAATACATTTGAAAGTTGGAAGTTTCCAGAAGGAAATCGAGTGAGAATTCGCCGGTGACAGCTGAAGAGTTTAAAGTGTGTGTGGACTGTGTTGACACTCGAAAATGCTCGTTGATGGGGATTCGCCTGGATGATAAATGCGAATGTGTAAACAAGCGAGAATTTGAGATGGAAAACGAAGCAAGTGGAACGACGAGTCGGTTGAGGGACTCTCGGAGAAAAAGATGTATTCGGGAGATAAAAGATAAACCGGCTATAGGCTGCTGTGACAGAATGAAGAAGGGAATGGAATGATGAAACAACGGGAAAGAGAAAGAGAGAGAGAGAACTCACTCAACGACGGACTTTATCTGAACATGCACAAGTAGACACAAAATCCTCACACTCATGTCTTCATTTTCGTCCTCTTCCTCTAATACATACATAGGATAGGTACTTCTACTTACGGTCAAAAAACTCACAAGTTTGCCGAGAAAAGTCTCAAAATCGGTACATGATTCGTACTAAAATTTAAATGATGCAAGAACTTCAATTAATAAGGAAGCACAAGTGGAAATTTATTAAGACTTCTTTTTGACATGATCAATCAATTGACAATCGCTGATATTTAGGGTATATCATTTGTATGGAACGTCAACATGACATTCCATAGTTCATAATTTGGTATGTACAGGAATCCGTATATTTATATAACTGTATTGAGTGTGCAGAATAAAAACGATTGTGCAATAGGCAATATGTACAGTATTTTATTTGCACAGCTCGAGTTTCTAAACTGAGAATAAAATTAACGTTAAGATATGTGTATTGGAACTCCAATATACAAGTATAAGTTTATAATACAATAAAAGAATGAATAAATAACATACAGATACATAATAATAACTTGATAACATAATGAGTCGCTTTTGTATATGATCAAAAAACTATATTCGTTAGGACGGGCCTTTTACAGTCAAAAACTATTTCCTTCATATTCTTTTAGGAATTGGGGATTGGCATAAACTTGCTCAAATCAATTATTGTGGACTGGATTCATTCGCTGTTTTCTTCTTCCTCCTCTTCTTCTTCCCTGTCCGAGGGAAGTGACTCCGAGTCCGAATCGGAATAGAAACTATACAATTTATACAAGAAATGTGCAGAAGTTTTGGCAAAACAATTCTAGCAAATTCAAGTTTTCATCTGTATTGTAATTCTCACCTTTTATCGTCGTCCATGTCTATCTTCATCCTCATCCCATCATCATCCTGAGCATCTGCACTAAAAATACACGTGTTAGTTTCTTCCGTTCAACAATTGAAAAATCGTTGAAACTTTAAACTCTCAACGTATAGACAGAAAGGAAGAGATTTTCTCCTCACCTGTGTCGTTTATGTGTATGGATAACGGCTCCATTCTCCCCGTAATTTTGGTGTCAAAATTGTCGAAAAATTTGAATTTTTTTATTGTACTCAAGTTTTTTTTACTAATGTTCCAACTTCTATACCTAAATTTTATAAATGTCTAAACGTCTAAATTTTGACTATGATGTGATACTTGCCGAAAGGACACAGCAAAAAACTTTTAAAACTTTTACATTTTGTTAATATTAATATGCACAACTAACTTGAAAATTTAATTGGTTATTTATTCTGTACATGGTTTTTAGGGAAAGAGTCAAAGAGACGTGTGGAAATTACAAACACGACTGTGTACTCACAAACACGACTAACAATGAGACTAAACGACACGGACAAATGAATGTAAACAAAAAAAAAAAAAAAATGAGTGTTGTGCTGGAGCTGGATTTTCATTCAACCAAAGCTGCTGTGAGACTCTCGCACACACAGAGTTGGTGTACAGGAAGACAAATGTATAGACATGTCTATATGTCTTGTATTTTACAATGCCTTTACTCACGATGTGTGGAGTGTGGATAGAGAGAGAGGGAGAGAGGGAGATGGACAGAGAGTGAGGCGTTACATGAGTACAAGTGTAAAATTGTAAAAGGTTCAAGAAGGATTCTAAATTCTATACTAAATGGTGCGTGTGAGGAGGACGATTTTCTTATCTATGCTGACCTGGCTCTTCACTCCTCACTCGTCATAAGATGTGACACATGAGATGCGATGAAATGGGACATGGAGAAGGCTGCAAGTCGTTAAACATTGAACACAGGGCAGTAAAAAATTGGGGAGAGAGGAAGAGGAAATATGACTCTTTTCTCGTACATTCTCTTCACAAAGCTATGTATATTGCATAAGAAACATTTTGAATTTTGAATGTTCACGGACTGGACACAGGAGTTGAGAGTTGTGACAAACAAATTAAATCTACAGACGAAGCCAGGATGGATTACATATTGATATTGATATTGATATTGATATTGATATTGAACTCCTCAGTCATTATTATTTTAGAACTCTGCTTTTAATTGTATACAGTCATCATTAAGCTAATCGTAATCCGTAATCGTAAAGTGTCAAGTGAATGATTGAGGAATGATGAAGAGATGGTGGAAACAGATAAGCCCTCGTCGGTATTTTTTTATTGCATGTTCGTCTAAACGATAAATCCAAATTGTGAAAGATGAAAAAAATAAGATGAAAAAAAGTGTTTGTGTAAATTGTCGATTGTCTTGGAGTGTCAAATGCATGCGTTAATTTAATATTGAAACCCGAGTTGGTTGTCTGAAAATACTTATACTTAGATATACTTAAAATACTTATCGTTGGACAAGAACATAGTGTCACTATGATAGTGATTCGGCTTGTGTTGTGTGTAAATCAAACTAGAATGACTCACGTTCGATCAGAATCAGATGAAACGCCATACAGAATTTCGAATCGAATTCCTCATCTTTGAACTTTTTGATTGATATATTTGAGTTTGACGATGAGTTTGTTTTTGTTGGTCCAAGAAAAAATGGAACAAGAGGAAAGAAACAGCCGAAAAAAGTTTTATTTGGACGACGCAACGTATTTTATTTTTTATTATTATTTGTAAGTCGAATCTCAATCTCAATCGTAATCAGTGAGGGTTTTTTTATCAGTCGACTCGACTCGAATCGTCTTTACGACTTTTTTCTTTTTTGCGATTTCGTTTCACAGCGGACTTTTATGGAGGAAACTGGAGAATTCATGAGAATTGAGAATTACGTACTGCCATACTGGATTTTTTTTTTTTATCATTTTTCTCTCATCTCCAAAACTTTCTCTAGGGCATGCGAAGGAATCTCAAGGCGATTTTTTGTTCGTTTCTCTCCTCTCTCTCTGTGTCTTTTCCTCATTTCATTTAATAATTCTCTCGCTTCCTCATTTTTCATATGGAAATAAATTTCGTTTGTGTTTTTTGTTTTTGTTCTTTGTGGATTTTCAACTTCTCTCTCATGTTTACTTTTTCCCCTGTCTGTAACTTTGACTTTGTACAGTATTTTGCATAAAGTCTTTACGTGTGTTTGCATGTGAAAAAAAGTTCTGGGGGTTAAAAAAAACTACCAGATTTTGGCGAGTCTTTGAGGAAACGGACAGGAAAGGATTTGGATTTAAATGAAAATGGAAATTTGTGATCATTTTGGCATTTGGCCAGTCCACAGAGTAGAAAGCAAAACCCAAGATTTGATTTTGAGGAAAAGAAAATGAAAATAGGCTCAATTTGGCACGCATAAACACGCACCCAAAACTCACATTTTGATTGTGCATTGTGAGCAGATGCAAAACATCCGCTTTTTCTTTCTCCTCTGAGCGGAACAAAAAGTTCTCATTTACAATAATTTTCTCCACATTCTGAAGCTACAAACAAACGTTCTCTGATGCGGAATATTTCGAGATAAAGTCATTCAAAACTTTAATAATGATGGTTGTGATCACTTTGTCTTTTCATCTCAATTTTATCGGTTTCCTCAAGATTCGTGACGAGTCCGCGGTCTTTGCTTTGCCAGAAAGAGGGAAAATCGTGAATGGTCAGCCCGAAATGGGAAAATTGTAAACGAATAATAAAAATATGACAAAAGGTCCACATCTCAATCTCAATCTTCGTCTCACTTTCATCTTCATCCAATAGTCCGAATTTCTGTCCGTTTCATTAACTCCATTTCTCTGTAGATTTTCCCGTTTTCGCACTTTCTGTGCCCGTTTCGTTTTATGACTCGACACAAATTCATTTTACATGTGCCGACGCACAGAATCCGCTCGGTGTGTGATTCTCCTTTGCTGTCTGCTCGTGAAATTATTTTATTGAGTTTTCTTTTCCCCCATTGAAAATA